>BSBK01007373.1:2500-133075 GCA_027943335.1 Chamaecyparis obtusa
TATATATATTATATATATATATATATATATATATATATATATAATTATTTATGCATGGTTATTTAAATTTTTATTATTCTAGGAAATCTGATAGAAACCCCTATAATCCTTCATTTCTTCGTAACTGAACACTTTTTATTGACTAGTGGGATTTATAGGCTTTCTTATTTTAATAAGTTCATGAAAACATGCTCACATTTTGGGTTATTGGAACAACATAATTTTTAACGAAAAGTCACTAAATGGGTTTATGCTAATAATGCTGACGATTCACATCCACCTTCTATTAATGTTTTTAGAAACCTTACAACCTATAAATAATACCTAGTTTTTTCACCGAACATCTATAAATATCTCCTAAGAAATGGCAACTCCAATCAAACTAAGGTGTCTAAATAAACAAGTTGCCTTCAATGGAGAAATCTCTTCTACAAGAATCAAGAAGATTATACTGATCAAATTTAATAGTGTGGTTCGAGAAGTATCTGTTATTTTAGGTAATGAATTCAAGGAGAATATCAATAGATATCAAGTAAACATTGATATCCTAGCAATGTTTATCACTTCAGCCCTACATGTGGACCTAGACATTAAGGATATAGGGGCCCTTTGTAGAAGAATTTTCAACAAAAGATATTTGGTGGATCAGGACAAAGTATGGACAGTATCTGCATTGATTTATCCATCCCCAAGCCTAAAGATTACAATAGTAGAGTCGTCAACCATAACTTGTCTCCACATTCCCTATACTTGAAATAGAAGATTGGAGAGATTTTTAGCAAAAACCCCTTCCATTAGAAGAAACTTTGACTTTTTACTATTCTTTACCCATGTACGGTCTCCTCCTTATACAAATTGGATGAATGAGTATATTATGGATGACAATATTGGGCTGAGGTTGGCCAGGGAAGAAAAAGAGTCTTCGGCATCCTCAAGCTCTTCTAGTATGTCTTAATTGACATGTCTACAACTTGGACATTAAATCATTTTTTAGATTATTTCAAAAAGGGCTTATTTGGTGTTCTTCCATCTTCTACTCTTTTGTAAGGATATTAATCAAATCTTTCCTTAAAAATAAATAACAATCATTTTTAAATATGGAGAAGTCTTAAAGAAATACTTTTGAGTCTATTAGCAACATAGAAGGTTATGATTACTATAAGTTTTCATACATAACTGTAGCGTTAATGGTTATGAATTTTTCTGTGTATAAATACTATTGAATTTATATGTTTCCCAAATGATTTTTAAGCAGGTTGTTAATTTTCTTAATCTTAATCTTTCAAACAATACTGGATGTCTAATGACTTGAAAAGGAATGGCATTATTAGAAATCACCTTTGGAGGTCAAAGCTATGATTCTTGTAATATAAATTAGTTAATCTTCTCATCCTATCTTGTAGCATATATGATGAATCTCACACTGCAGGAATATGGAAGCAATTTAGAGGAAGCAACCAAGACAACTCTTCTGCCAGCTGAATCATAAGGATTTTTGGATTATGATAGTAACCCTTCTTTGGATTCTTTTCCTTTTCAACTCATAATTTAGTTCAAAAGGTTTAAGATTGAGCAAGTTTCTCAGGAGATTTTTAGATGCATGGCATTTTATTTTCCCCCACCCCCACCTCCATAAGGTTATTCTACGAACTCCCTCTTTTTAGCCCAGTCCCTCTCTATGGCTTGCACCTCTGGACTCTCTATAGATTAGCCCTTGTAAGTTTAGCATAGGATTTATTCTGTGTCTCCTTTTCCAGCAAGGGAAACTTTTTCAAATAAAGAATATTAGCTAGTTCTGTATTTCGATTATCCTCCTTTCAGATAATAGTCATCTTGATTAGATTTTTTCAAATAAGAACATGTTTTTCTCTTTATGATATGGATTTTATCCTAAGAAATAGTATAAATTGGTTTTGAACTTACTAACAATGATCTTAGCCAAATTTTGAGATGATACAGGTAATACAGGTAAACTAGAGCAATAGTCCCAAGAATCTTAAAAGCAATGAGCAAAATTGATGAACAGGTGTTGCATTCACTAAAGAATATGGCTACAACATTTCGATCATAAATAAGAAGTCCAAGATTGGGAATCTCTTAATGTCTTTAATGTATAAATAGAAATGATCCATTTAAAGCAGAGCTAGGAATAATTGTATGTATTAACATTTTGTAAAAGGGACACATTGATGGGAATGCCCTTTACAACAATTATGTATTATATTCCAGACTAAGGTCCCAGGCATGGATGAAAGTTTTCTCCTCCCCACTCTTTCCTACCAGCGCCTGCACTGAGTGGGGTTCTTTGTAATCTTTCCATATATTAATAAAAAAATTTGGCATAAGCCTTTTACCAAAAAAAAAAACTATAAAAATGTGTCTTATTTATTTACAGAAATCATTTGTTATGATAATCTTCTTATGAGGTACTACATCAACGACAACGACTAAATCATAAACTAAAACACATATCTTACCAAGGGGGACACTTAGTAGTTTTTTCAAACTTCCCTTATATATTTTAGGTTTTAGGTTTTAGTTTATGATTCATCCAATACCCTACATCAACAACTATGGACCGATTCAATTTAGCAGTCTTACTTTAGTATTATTTATTTACAGAAATCAACCGTTATGATAAGCTTCTTTATGAGGTACTACATCAATGACAATGTCTTAATCTTAAACTAAAACACATATCTTACCAAGGGGGACACTTAATAGTTTTTTCAAAAATTCCCTTATATATTTTAGGTTTTAGTTTATGATCTATCCAATACCCTACATCAACAACCATTGATTGATTCAATTTAGCAGTCTTACTTTAGTATTATTTATTTACAGAAATCAATTGTTATGATAAGCTTCTTTATAAGATATTACATCAACGACAATGTCTAAATCATAAACTAAAACGCATATCTTACCAAGGGAGAAACTTAATAGTTTGTTCAAACTTCCCTTATATATTTAGGTCGATAGGCTTTCTGCCAGGGAGATGCCCACCAGGTTTTTAAGACTTCCCGACAGTCTTAAGTTGGGAAGCTGAAAAGTGGTGCCAGGAATATTTATCAGTTAAACAAAATGTGAATGGGCAAGTGGCATTTTTTGACAGTTCATGTAGTTGGGTGTGTTTCCACATTATGCATGTAGTAGCAAGTAGCATTTTCTCTTGATCACTACATTTGGATTTTGATTACAACCTTTGATCTTCGCTTTATTTTTTTCCTTTCAAATGAGAGGTCTGGGGTTTTAGCAATGCAGTTGGAGGAAGAGGCTTTGAAAAATTGAGCCCTAAATTTTAAGTAGGTTATCCCAGAGCACAAGGATGAGGAAACTTTTTTTGTTACAATAGGTTACTCTCTCTCTCTCTCTCATCTTTTTTCTTCCACCAACTTCTCCTTGGACGACTCTTTTTAGACATGAAAGAAATTGGAGTCAGGATTGTGGGCTGTAATAAAAAATTTACAATTTTCACATATTTCTTCTATTCAAATGGTAACACAAGTTCATCTGCAGAAGCTGGCATTCTCCTTTGAAACCCTAAATTTTTGTTTAATGTTCCATCCATTTTTGGTTTAGGGATTTTTTTGTATTTCTTTGAAGTCTCACCCATAAGTGTATAGGGTTAGTGCCTTGTTTGTGCAGCCATAAGTTTTGCACCCTGATTTTATTTTTCTGGAACAGTGTTTACTTATGATTTACATACTCTACAATATTTGGGGTCAAATTGTGATGCCAATTTGTGATGCCACTATCATTTGTGTTTGTTTGTTGTGTTTTTTTTTACAAGTTCCCTCGACGATGTCGTAATAGCAATGATAACATCATAATTGTGACACTCGCTTGGTTATAAACAAAAAAAAAGAAAAAGAAAGTGTCTTTTGTAACTTTTTGTGTTAATTCGAAGAGTTTTCGCGACACCACTATACTTTTGTGTGGCACGAAGAGGGCATTCGAGTTTGGCGTGCATGAAGAGGCTGACACCATCTTGGAAGAGGGCACTGGCACTTGAGGTAGGCATTTGTGCTTTGTCTTCTCATTAGGGTAAGAGTTTGGAGTTGGGGGACAATTCCACGGAAGTCTTTTAGAAATGAGAGATGTCACTCGAAATGGACGCCCATTTTCAAAAAATGGGTGCCCGTTTTAGGTTCGGGCACCCGCTCCTAAATTCAAAAAATGGGTGCCCGTTTTTGAATTCAAAACGGGTGCCCGTTTTTTAATTCAAAAAATGGGTGCCCGTTTCTAAATTTTTTTATTTTTTTTTAAGATTTGAAAATGCATTTTAACACTTTTAATTATTTTTTAAAAAAATGGGCGCCCCATTTTTTGAATTAAAATAATGGGTGCCCATTTCTTAAGACATGAGTGGGAAGCACACATCCACCTCAAATTTTGTTCCAAATTTGGTTTGGTTTAGGCTTGGTAAAACCAATCCTATGCCTTGACCTCCAAAAATTTGGTTAAGGCATTAGAATGCCAGATTTCTACCTTGCCATAATTTTTTGAGGGCCTTCCCAATCGTATCATTTTATGAAAAAAAAACAAATTAGATTTCTCACTCTCTTGATTTTAAAAATGTAAATTTCACAGCGATGTGATTATTTTTACTATTTTTGCATTATTTATTAGTTAAAAGTGGTACCTAAACGTAAAATAGCGAGGTTCACTAAAACATTAATAACTTTTTTATGTTTAGGTTTTTTGGAAAATAAATTATATGAGACCAATCTAGATACAATTCTTTTGAAGATAAAAAAAAGAATTTTGAAAAAATATGAAATTCTCATCAAATTATGGTGTCCGTACACTAGATGTTTTGAAAACAAATTTTATAGTCAATTAAAAATTAATAAAAAATAATATATTCAATAAAAAAATAAGGAAAAATATGCTAACCAATATTTGGTATCTTAGGTATATTTTCTTAGAAGGATTTACAAAAATTCATTTTTTTACGTCAAAATATGGTGTCCGTACATGGCTATGGTATGGTCCTAAAATAGGCATTTTGAAAACATGGTTTTTAAACATTCTTACTAAAAAGCAATTTATACCATGTGGGTATTTAAATAAATTACATATTTGAAAAGTAAACTCTGAGAACTACATTTTCTATTACTAAATTTTTTTGAGATTCAATTTCTAAGTGTCTCAAATTTAGACATCAATTGACAGGAAATTTGAAAAAAAGGAAAAACACTTCCACTTTTTGCCCAAAAGTGGGGCTCAACTTCTTGCAGTCACCCATTAACTCAATTTCATTTTGATGACATTTGTTGATTTAATGACACAATATTAATGTTAATAGTGGCATTGTTTACATCTTAGCATTTGGAACGCTCGATGACCCGCGAGCTTTGAGAGCTAGGGCATCATTTCTATTACCTTCAAGGCATTGTGTGAAGTGTTTGATCTTTCTTTATTTGTTTTGCTATTGATATTCACTATGTGGTATTCCCCATTTATGATCATTTCATGAGGAAATGTCTTGATGGCTCACGGGCTGCAATCTAGGGCATCATACATTGTTTATGAGCTCACTATTTGAGCACTGAACAATCAACTAGGGACATGAGGTGCTCAAACAGTGAGCTCATAAACAATGCATGATGCCCTAGCTTTTTAGTTTTTTAGTTTTTCAATTTTTCCTAAAGAGAGAAATCACCTCTTTTTGACAGTAGCAGTTATGAAACTCCCCCTACATGTTGAAACTTTTGGCTAAGGATTACTAGGAGTTTTTTTGCAATTGGTGGAAAACAATTTAAAACAAACAGTTGCCTCTTTGATGTCCAATTCTATTTGAGGAAACTTCTAATGCACAGGGAAGGTTCTTGAGCAACTAGAAATAAGGGTGAAGAGTATGGTTTACATCATTGGAGGCTTGAGTAATTTTTTTGTAGATCAAATAAGGAGAAATTTTGATGTTAAGTTCCAACATAAAGTGAGTAAATTTGTTTTAAGTAAGAAAACAATGATAACATGAATGTGTATGAAATTGAAATGCAGCCTGCCGATTCTTGCCGTACACAACCTGTGTGTGTTGATGACAATAAGGATGTGCATCATAGTAATACAAGTAAACATCTTAAATTGATTTGTGTAGTAATACAAATTTAATTGCAATTGGTGTTTGGATTAATGTAACAATTTGTATTACAGTTGTAGAGAATGTAGAGGCTGTTATTAATGAGCATGTTGAGGTTGAGGCCGAGGCCAGACAAACTAACCTCGATGTTGATGATGTGACTAGATCAGGTAAAGAGCTATACGATTATGGCCTGTAAAGTACTGAAATACTTTAAAATGTTTTTTAATGTTTTTAATTATAATAAAATGTTTTTAATTTAACCCTTTTACATGTTATTGCAGATGACCCCCCCTTTGCATCAATAGAGAACTAGGCGTGCATTGAGATCTAATGAGAGGGTAGATGATCATGATGATAATATCGATACTCATCTTAACAATTACATCTTAAAAACTAGAAATCAAATGAAAAAAAAGAAATGATTGTCATCTATACACCTTAATTGATAATGACTGATTTTTATGTGCCAATGAATTTAATTATGTGGTAGTGAATGTTCATAAATTTTATAATGTGTTAATGAATGTTATCGTGTGATAATTAATGAATGTCACATTTTATTAATGTGTGAATGAATGTTATCGTGTTATAATTAATGAATGTTACATTTTATTAATGGATGAAATCACTAGTACATTTGACCTTATTTTTCCACAAAAAATTTTCGACCAACAAATAAAATTTTCAACCAATTGATAAAATTTTTGACCATTGTTTCATCAAAAAATGGTGCAAATTGTACTAGTGAATAATGAATGAATGTTAGATGTTAACGGGGAATTTAGAGTGATGTTAGGGGGGGGGAGGGGGTGGGCCCAAATGAGCTTCCACCTTCATGTGATTGGCCCTGTTTAGTACATAATATAAAACTATTCTTAAAACAAAGTGAAGCTCAATAAGTTTGTTCCTTATATAGGGTCTCAAGTGTAGCTTTTATCCCACTCTCAACATTGCAAGGCTTCAAGTGGTGTTCTAATATTGGTTTCTTCATTTCCCATTGACATCTTGTCTTTCTCCTAAGAACTCTCACTGAGCTTTGATACATGGATGAGCAGAAGATGTCCCTTATAGGCTACACATATATGATATGGTAGATCTAGGGAACAAATATACTACAACATAGAATGAGTCAACTTGAATCTATAGTTTCTTCATTCACAATGAAAATTCAAATTACAAGCCATATTTTAGATTTAATATTCATATTCATCTTCATCACGATCATAGCCATCACAGTCAGCATTTGGTTCAACTTCATTTGAACCACACTCCATGTCGGGTACCATTATAAGGCATAGAGTGTGGTCATACCCATGTTACCATAAGAATGAGTTAGCCTATACATTTATGAATAAAATACCTCATGTATCATATTTATAATACTGCAGGTGCACCTGGGATTGGCCCAGGCACCCAAGTTCCTACCAAAGGAACCCAAGTCGAACCTAGAGGAGAAAAAAAGTAGAATTGGAACCCAACCTCAAACAAAGAACCAGATAACTTGGTTTTTTTCTAATTCAAGTTTATTTCTAAATTCTTCTCCAATTCCAACCTGATTATTCCATATTTTGTTTTCCAATTTTCCTTCTTCCTCACTCCAAATTCAAGGATCACCACCCATGACTTATGTTGTTATTTCCTTTTACTAATTGTGTTATTTCAAGGATCACCACCCATGACTTGGTTAAGATGATGAATATTGTCAATGCCTTTATTACCAAGGAATCACCACCCGCCATTAATGAATATTAATGATCATTGTTTCCTAAGGGTAATCCTTGTTTGTAAATGCTGATCACCCAAGTCTTTGGCTGTGATTTACATGCTATGAAGTTTATCAGAAGTGGGGGTATGACATGCTAATTGGATTATAACATAGTGACACTTACACCATGAAGAAGACAGATGATTAAACAAAAAGAGAGGACCAACTGAACCATCTTGTGGTCAATCTATATCACATTGAGAAACAACATCAAGACTCAAGAATAAAAACAATCAAAAGTTTCTTCGAGACCATGAATGATCAACAACATTCCATCAAAAAACAAAACACTAATCTATATTATCATTAAGCCATAAAATATGTCTTTAAAGTTTAGAAGCATAAAAATTTTTTTTAAGAAACATAGTACTATCCAAAATGAATACCCTCCAAATGATTATGATTATGTTGATGTTGATGTCTATAATTTATGTCTAATGATTATGATGATGTTGATGTTGATGTCTATAATTTATTTCACTTACTGATGCTTGCCTAGATTGAATTTTGAATTGCTAGGCTGGAGAATGCTTTCAAAGTTTAGGGTATGTTCTACATGATAATCTTAGTTACAACTCAAATGCAACTCAACATATTTTTGATGCTGGGCAACCCACTGCAGAAACTCATCCACGGGTGAAATTTAATGTTGTGAATCTTGGCATTGTTAATGTTATTACCTTTCCTCAAGTTTCATATTTGTGAAAATGTTTCTTGGCACTATCTTATTCTTATTACAATGTTCTTTGTTGTGGGGCAGGAGGTCAATCTTCATTGTCTTCATTGTGGGGGACAGTGAAGATCTCTCTGACAAATAGCAGCTCTTCTTTAGTATCTTATAATAACATGCTAAACTGATAAAGGTGTTATGGGCATTTAATCTGCAATTACTAATAGACTAAGCATATTATTACTATGCTTAATGTTCCATTTAAGTGCATTTAACACAAAAGACAAATTTACAAAACTGAACCAATGGCATGTTTACAACAAAGATGTGTTGAGGAGTTTTCTCCTTGTTTAATGTTAATTGTTCCTACACAATCCACTCATAAAATAGTGAAATGCTATGTGGAAGGGATGGTTGATAGTGTTCCTTGAGGGAAGGGGGATTGTGAAAGAATTTTTATCATTGTATTATGTATTTCAAATATGTTTGGTTGTAGGGCAGACTAGGAGAATGAAGGATCAATCACTAATTGCATGATAACCTAGTTTTGAAGGGTCACTAGTTGAGGGGACAGTTAAGGTCCAAATGATTGGGCCATTGGAGGACCCTAGTTCTTTGTATTAATTTCTATTCAAATTGGATGCATGGATTTCTTGTGAATTATCAACTGCTATGTATCCTGCAACTGCATCCATAAATCTACATATACTTCTCTAGGGTTGTAAGCCACTTAGGGATCAAAATAGAGAAACTAAATAAAAATCATTCTTTATCCTATTTCCTTTTAACAAAGTCTCAACTATCAATGATGCAATATACATTTGATGCCCTAAGCTATCAATACAAATGGTGCCTAGCTAGAAGCTCACGGGCTGTCCATTTGATAACAATAGTCAACATTTCAAAAAAATGGATATCCAAACGTTTGAAAACCAATTGCATACTTACAACAAAGGTCTAATAGAACTTCCAACAATTCTTAAACATACCTTATCTGATATGATGAATTCTTAAATAATTAAGGTTGGAGGAGACATAGTTATCCCACATTTTTTTGTGTGGTACAAGGAAGATTTGGCTAGGTCAAGTCTTCCTTCGTGCTAGCAGTCTACAGAATTAGACCTTTATTAACAATTGATCATATCAGATAACTAGTATGTTTAAGAATTGTTGGGACTAGTCCTTTGGTGTGTATTAAACATAATAGAATTTTTAGCATATTATTATCATTCTATTTCTTTGTTGTAAACATGCCATCGGTTCAGTTTTGTAACTTCGCTATTGTACGAGTAGATTGTGCAAGAATAGTTAACATTAAAAAAGGAGCAAACTCATCAACACATCTTGGAAACCATTGAATTCAATAATAAATGAAACCTAACACCAACACTATTCATTCCATTCACTTCTACCAAGAATAAAGGATTTAATCCATTCAACATTACATATAATCATTAGACAGATACATTTCTTGATTGTGTAGAGGAATAGTCACAACCAAAATGATCAAAACTACTTTCACCCTTGCACAAGCTCTTCCAAACTTCAAGTAAAATGAGCAATATGCTATATCAAATCATTCATATTCATAGTAACCATTCGAAGGATCACTTTGTCAATGAACCCTTTGACTGTAACCCTGCAGCAGAGAAAGGAAACCTCAAAATAGAGAAAGGAAACTTAGTAAAACCAGTCTATGTCATTGTTTGTGAGGGTACAGTCATGATAAGTGCCTCTCAAACCTCTCAAAACATGTAAGATTGTTTTTAAATACTTTATTGATCTCTTCTAAACATTAACCAAATCAAACCTACATTTGAATCCACACACAATAACCCCAAAATGAAGGGTTTTGTATTCTTTAATAAATCTAAGTCACCAGTAGTGCATGGAGGGTCAAACTAGTAGTCTCCAAAGCATTCAATAAGTGACTGGATTGTATTTAATACACACTATTCCTCCCATTCACTTCTACCAAGAATAAAGCATTTAATCCATTCAACATTACATATAATCATTAGATAGTTGCATTTCTTGACTGTGTACTAGAGGAACAGTCACGACCAAAATGATCCAAACATTTGAAAATAGTGAATCAATATCCTTGAGCACAAGCACCAATAATATCAAATAATGGAGATAAAGCACGGGCTAGGGCATGACACCAGTAGAATGTGATCCTTTCAGAGAGGATTTATGATCAAATAAAATGCAATGCATTTGAAATTTGTGGTTGAATATGATGCCAGATGCTCGAAAGATGAAGAAATCACATACCTTCCCTCACGCTTAGCTTTCACTCCTCTATCCAATCAAAATAAAAATGATGAGGCCGTTTCACTTTTTTTTTTCATAGCCAAATCTTCCTTGTACCACATGAAGAACATGCCATTAGTTTAGTTGTGTAAATTTGTTTTTTGTGTAATTAGTAATTGGCAGATTAAATGCAGATAACACTTTTATCAATTTAATTAGCATGTTATTATCATATCAGATAAAGTATGTTTAAGAATTGTTGGGACTGGTCCTTTAGTGTGTATTAAACATAACAGAATTTTTAGCATATTATTATCAATCTATTTCTTTGTTCTAAACATGTCATTGGTTCAGTTTTGTAGATTTGTTTTTTGTGTTAAATGCATTTTTCATGAGGAGGGGTCTTGTTCTAAGGAGATTGATGAAGTTTGTGCACCTCAAAAACCAATTCATAAGGTACCAATCATGTTTCCTATTCGCTTATATTTTTGGATTGGTAAATCTCCTTATAAGTTTCATGTCCTTTTTTTTTATTACTATGGATGAGATATATATCTTACATTTAACGTTCAACTTCTTTACATTTTAGAACATGTAGTGTATTTTTTGAGGATTTTACCAAATCAATTTTTAACATAAACCGAAAACACCAAACTGATATCTTGCCCTTTCAACTTGACAAAATATTTGCATTTGACCAATAACTGCAAGCAACTGAATGATAAATCCACATACCTGTATCTTTGTAAAATACCTGGAACATCAAAAAGATGGCTAAGTGGCTGCCGCCATGATTTTTATCTACTGAATATGGGAAAAAAACACCAAAAAAAATTGAATAGAAAGCATGATTGGTCATTTCAGAGAGCATTCATGATCAAATAAAATGCAATGCCTTCTCTCGCACTCTATCAGCTTTCACACGCTCGTTTTCTCCCACTCCTTTTCTCTACAATTGAAATAAAAATGATTTGGCCATTTCAAAACACCGAATCAATATCCTTGAGCACGAGCACCAATAACATCAACTATTATGATCTGTGGGTACCCTAATGTTGGTAAGAGTTATTTTATTAATAAGATTACTTTGCAAGCTTGAAAAAGTGACATATTTTGGCAAATGAAGAGTGGAAAGATGATTATATTCCTGAGATCATGGATGGACACAATGTTACAGACAGAATGGGAAGACATCTTTCTAGACTGCCCTGGATCCTTTGATAATTGGGGTAGGATCCAGACCCAGGCTAAAAAGATGTCTTCCTTTCTGTTGTGGAATTATCCCTTCTTTGGCCTGCACTCATTCCTCTTCTCAAAAATGGTTATCTAGAAACTTTGGATACTATTTCTCATCCATGCACAAAATGTGCTAGTGATCGTATAAAATTACTTTAGGCCACTAGTATTGATGAGATGTACAAGTGTAAAATGTTTTTGCGAGACTGGGATCAATTTGTGAAGTGTACATAAATGTAAGGTGGTGATTATTCTCGATGATCGATAGGTATAAGTCTTCCAGGCCTTACCTAGTAACTAGGACTAAAGATAACACAACTCAAGAGACCATCATAGGTTGTCTCTTTCTTCGAGCTATATTACTGATAGAATGTTTTACCTTTCATTAGCTCATCAAATCTAGGGATTTGAAAGAATTTAATAGAATATTTTCATGAAAACATATATTATTTAAGCTGACGTTGCACAAATTTATCTACTTCGCGCACTTGTAGACTATGAAGATGGCGATAAAGAAGCATCTCCTCCCATGGCCATGCTTCTTTATCACCATCCTCATAGTCTACAAGTGTGCAAAGTAGATAAATTCATGCAACATCAACTTAAATAATATATGTTGTCATGAAAATATTATATTAAATTCTTTCAAATCCCTAGATTTGATGAGCTAATGAAAGGTAAAACATTCTGTCAATAATATAGACCAAAGAAAGAGACAATCTATGATGGTCTCTTGAGCTGTGTTATCTTTAATGTGCATATCCGTCGGTTTTTTGACACTTTATAATTAATTCCAATGGAAGTGCTATACATTCAACAGATACAATGTCGGAGAAAAATACTTTATGACAATTCTTGTGACAGTAATGTTATACGTTCGACAGGGAAACCTGTCAGAGATATGTTGCACTACTGTCGCTCTTCCGACAGTTCAAATGTCATAGATTTCAAAGTTTTGATAGTAATGCTATATCACCGACAGGTATATCTATTAGAATTTGGTGGCAACTATTGCTATTCCAACAGTTATAATGTCAGAAAGTATATCTTTTCGACAGTTTGTTCTGACAGGGATTGTATATTTTTGATAGGTTGGTGTGTCAAAATTTTGATGGATGAACCGCAAGAAATGCCATAACAAAGTTGTTGTCATGTGCAAGTTTCTGACGTGAAGTGGTGTCGGTAAACCGACAGATGTGTCTTCCATCACAATTTCCAATGAAAATCTGTGACGGGCACATGTGTCAAAATGCAAACAAATTAACGTTGCAAATTTGACAAATGGCCGTCGGAATTTGACCTCAAATGTACTAGTGGATGAACTTCTAAAGGTAGGGTGATCTCTCTACTATTTTGATGGAAATAATATTGCCTTCTTTTAAAGTTAATAATGAAAGACAAAGAACCCAATCCATTTATTTATGCCAACATGTAGAGAAGAGAGTTCAAAAATGACAAATTGTATAAGAGGCAGCCCTTCCAATACTTCAATGAATTGGGTGCAATTCTGGGTAATGACATTGGTGGAGGTAATGAAGCTATGAAGGCTCTTGAGATTGAAGAAGGGAACCCTATGGAAGAGCCATTCAATGTGCATGATGAAGAGGACCTTGGTTTCAATATGCATCTTGATAGTGTTGTTGATTTGGACAAAGACCCTTATCATTCCAATTAGTCCACTACAATAGAAAGTACTAGAGGGACTCCTACATCATCAGTCAAAAAGGTGGGAAAGAGGAGGAAGGCAAGTATGGCCGCTTCCTTGGATTCCATGTGTGAAACAATGAAGAAAATAAAAGAGGGCAATGTTCACCTTGTCAAAATTGATGAATCTGCTCATGACAATGCTTTGATGGATGCATATAATGCTCTCAAATCCATTCCTGGATTGAGTCAAGGTGCATTCTTGAGGGTATATGAAACCTTCATGGGTGAATGTGAAAGAGCCAAATGGTTCTTGTTGATGACTGAGGATGAGAGAGTGGACTGGATTGCAGCCACATATGGTGGATTATAGTTCTTTTCTACATACTTTATCAAACTTTATCATGAGTTTAAACATTATCATAATTGTTCACATACACTAATACAATTGTGTTTTCATTGATGATTGTTTATGATGGTTTATGGTTGATGATTGTTTATCAAACATAGTTATCAATATATGGATATAGTGGTATACAGTGGTAGATGGCTTTCTCTAGGTTATGGCAATTTATATGATGTTGATTCATATATTTTTATGATGTTGATTCATCTGTTAAGAAATGATACTTTGTGATTGATGTTCTAAAGATGCATTGCATGTTCAAGATGTTGTTAAGTTTATCCACTGATTGGACTGTATGCCAGTGGCTGTGAATATCAATCACAAAGTATCATTTCTTTTCCAGCTTGTCAATAGTTTTATGATGTTGATTCATCTGTTAAGAAATGATACTTTGTGATTGATGTTCTAAAGATGCATTGCATGTTCAAGATGTTGTTAAGTTTATCCACTGATTGGACTATATGCCAGTGGCTGTGAACATCAATCACAAAGTATCGTTTCTTTTCCAGCTTGTCTATATTTTTATGATGTTGATTCATCTGTTAAGAAACAATACTTTGTGATTGATGTTCTAAAGATGTATTGCATGTTCAAGATGCATTGCATGTTCAAGATGTTGTTAAGTTTAATGCAACATGTATCCCTATTCTAAGTTCTAACATTTGCCCTAATCATGAAAGAAAAAGCTTTTAAATTGCATCATCCTTGATGTTCTTTTGTCATGATCAATCATTATTTTCCTCTTGCTTGCTATGTGGCTACATACAAGTGCAATTCATATAAGCATCATATATGGGTATGTTTTATCTCAAACTCAGATAAGCCACGAACATGTTGTAAGGTTAATTCCAACATTAAATTTCATGATTATTTTTGTATTTCAGATCTATAGTTAGCTACGAGATCAAAGAAGATTATGCTAAAAGTTCCTTAAATCATATGGTTATTTCTTTTGCATTTCTAATACGGGTTTAGCTATGATATCGGTGTAGATCTGGCTATGAGCTTTAGTAAGATTGATGTCGATTTCCTTCCTTCTTTAATTACCATTTTTGAACTAGTTGTTTTAGCCTAGAAGAATCCATCCTCACCCTTCATAGTTCACAGCTTTTCTCCCTTTTCATATTCACTTTGAATTGGTGTGTCTGCTACTACAGTTGGAAGAAATCTTTAATGCCCTGTCCCTCTCTATCATTCTTTTCATTGTTCCATCATGGACAAGGACCCTCAAATTGCTAGATAAGGTTACTAAGTAATTTATTTTGTTTGATAAATTATGGTTGGAAATTGGAATAGAACACACCTCTAAAAGGAACAAAATTTGGCCACCTAAGCGACATAACAAAAGACATGATTCCAAAATTTCAAAGCTTGATAGTTATTTGGGATAGCAGATTTCATGCCAAACCCATTTGCAATTAACTACCACATAAATCAGTTTTCTCTTCAAACACATTGGAGGGCTTATTGCTAGCTCTCAGTCAAGTTTGTACTCTTGTACCAAAGGTGCTAAACCAAAAATTCCCTTGCCCTAAGTTCCTAACATCAAATTGCCACCTACATTACCACCTACTCTTCATTTTGTGACCAATGAAGTGTGCTTGTGCATGATTGTTATTTGTACTTGAAAATTAATGAAAATAGTTTTATGGTTTTTATGAGCTTAAATATTTCTTTATGTTGCAAAATGTAATAGGGATCATTAAGGGATTTGTGCTCCTAGCTTTGACACCAATTAAGTGCACTTGTTGCATGTATGCCTTGCTTTCAAAGTTACTTATTGATAGTGTGGATATGGTATTTTTTCATATTGGTGCATATTGGTTTAATGTTTTGGTATTGCAAGATCTTGTTGAGATCCTCCAATTCTACATGGGGCTCAATCCTTTTAGCTCAATCCAATCCATTTGAGTTGAATTAATGTACAAACAAGCATGCCCTCCCTTGACCATTGTTTTCATTAATGTGCTTTTATAGACATATTACGTTGCATTTGTTAGTGTTGTTGCTTTTAACATATTTAAGTGGAATACACGAAGGAGTACCACATGATGAATGCTTCATTTAATGCATTGTTAAGGTGTAGTCTCATAACTATCCATTTCTAGTTCTTCAGACATGATTTTATAAATGTATTTTGGTACACAACTGTATTGTTCATGATTCTGTATGTATATACCCTAACCATCTTGTTATTATTGTTGCATTACAAAATTAAGTTAAATAATTCTACTTTGTTCAATGCTCTATTTCATCTTTAATTTCTTTTCATTTTTCATTCATTTTTAAAAACCACGTGATAGGTACAGAAACAGAAATGGATAGTTCTGAGACTACACATATGATGATAAAGTGAGACTACACATATGCTGATATTAAATATGTTTGAAATAGCTTCTAGATTTGATTTTGTAGATATTTTTGGCATCAACATTTACGATCACACTCTGCGATCCTTCATCAGGATGGAAGAGAGAAAAATGATTGAAAGAAAAGTCCATCATTTTGGTCTCTTTCATCCTGATGATGGATCACGGAGTGTGATCCAAAACTATATACACAATCAAATCCAGAAGCTATTTGAAACATCGATGCCAAAAATATCCACATATGATGATAAAAAATGAGCTATCTGATGATTGTTTACTGTTCATGTTTGTAAACGGTTAATATTTATGATGGTACTCCTTGGTGTATTCCATTTAAAAATAAACAAGTTTTAGTTTTTCTATCATGTTTACTTTGTAGATGCAAGATTGACCATCTAACAATACAGAAAGTAATGGGAAGAATGAGCGGGATGTGAGATGGTTGCTCATCGAATGTGGAGCATAAGGGCATAGAGCATGGATTTCCTTGCATTTTCTTAGTTAGTGGTGTGTTTTCACACCACCATTCATTTCATGGATATTGTTCTTCCCCAAAACTTCTATCTGATGCTATAGTTGTGTCATTATATTTTTTCTATAAATTTGTAATATCAACATAAATAAAACTTTTTCAATTTGTACTCATAGAATATAGTCATGTTGTTATATGAATGAACAAAAATAGTATGAATGAACAACAATTTGCTTGATACAATGTTGATGGCTATGATAAATGTCCCTATGTGTGACTGTGGTGATGGATCGCCTTGTGTGTTGAAGACGTCACACACACGGGAAAATCCAGATCGTAAATTTTGGAGTTGCAAAAATAAGAAAAAGGTTGTTAATTGCACAATATTTAAATGTTTACAAAGAATAAATATTATTCATTATAGTGAGACTAACTTAGATTTGTATTGTAGGATGGCGGTGGATGTCAGTACTTTCGGTGGGCCAATGACACCCCATTGCTGTCTACATCATCTGCACGTTCTCCACATATACCTATTGTGGATGACGAGTGCAAGTCTTGCAAAGCGCTCGAGAAAACTATTGCAAAAGTGGAGGCTACCTATAAAGCCAGTGTCATGTTTTTATGATGTTTACTTTGTGCAACAATCGTACTATTTAGTTGGGTCATTTGTTGGGTCATTATGCAGAAATAGATATATATGTGGACTAGATGACTTATTTATATTTTGATGTGATATCGAGCAATGCTATAATTATTTTCTTGTTATAATATTGTTTATGATAATGTATAAAATTAATAAAAAAAAGTTAAGTTTATTGTTCACAATATTGAAAAAAATATATTAAATTTTGTTTATGATTTACTATATAAAAATATAAATTAATAAACAAATAACTATAAATAAAAAATGGACAAAAAAAAAATATTAAATTAAAACATTATATAATAATTATAAAAACTTAAATTTTCTTGTCAAATTCTAATTCCAATTGAAAATGTAGAACCAAACACCGAAAATGGATAATGTAATTCCAATTCCAATTTGAAATTGCAAACCAAACACATAAATAGGAATTTCTCACTTCCAATTCCAATTTTGAAAATGGCAACCAAACGCAAAATATGGATTGTCTCAGCGATCTTCCAGGTCAACTAAATGGTCCAAACTATCATCCGAATATACAAAACCGGAATTTCAAAACCTGATTTTGAGATAATCAGGTTTTGACTCAAATTCCAATTCTGCAAACAAACGGGGCCTTAGGAAATGAGAATTAAAAGATATCATTGGACTCAATTCATATGAAACAATATCTCATAAATCTCATCTTCCATGATATTAGATTGTATTTAAGAAGATTTGATCTATAAGAACTACACCTCTTGAACATCACCTTGATCTAATGAGTGCTAAGTGTTCCATTCATTCTCATGAGATATGGCCTCATGAAATATGAGTCAATGAATTTGACTAATTAGTCAAACTAAAAGTTGAATCGGGATAGCAATATCACCATAAGAACTATTCAAGACAAATTAAAGACATGAAAACAATTATTTTTTTGGTTGATGAAGGATTGCCAATACACTAGAGATGCTCCTCCATCAAACAACTCTAGCAAAACCGCGAGCACATAGAGCAGAAGCCACTTCCAGTCTGACGCAAAGGTCGCATATACCTGCAAAACAGAGGACGGATCTCCAAAAAGCACTGCACAGACAGTTTTGACAAACAGCTTGGTTATCTTACAAAAACCCTTAAACCAACCATTAGATCTATTCGGCTGGTACACCTGCATAGTTCCTGAAGTAGCTGATGAGTGTTGATGATATGAACTGCTAGGTGCTGCCGTTAATTGGAGACAACCGCTAGAAATTTGAGGAGCTCCGTTTCCAAGCCTTCTTTCCAAGGCTTCTTTGAGACAATGAACATGGATGCTGTATTCTGTGGAGACGTAAGCCCATCCCCTTGTTCTTTGACCACACCAATTACAGGGATCTGCTGACATGCTTTTGGACAAGCGCAGAGTATTGGAGTTCATTGTCAGGGTTTTTCGAAGGAGTACTGCACAGAGGGGATGCAGAGCATCACCACTCGCACTGCAGTAATACAGCAAACCCGATACAGATCTCTCACAAGCTGAGCACCAGAGACTGTCATTAACAGCAGGCCTTGAGTACAATTGCATCTTTGCATCGCTTAATGGGTGCAGAATGGTAGGAGATGCCGTGGCACAGATACTGTGCATGTCGTAATTGCAGGCACGGCATGTATATCGCCATTCTGTGCCTTTCTCTTTGCACCCATCACAAACGTATGTATATTGCAGGTTTTCTGCCTTAAGCAAGTGGCAGTGACTTGGAACATCCACGACTTCCTTCATTCTCAGCAGTTATCTTAAAGAAATTATTTGAAGTCTGGTACACAAAGACTCTGCAACAAAAATCTAAGTTGATTCTGCTTTTTTCTTTTTGTGAGGGAATGAATTTATATAGGCCGCAACAAAAATGTTATGCTTCTAAACCAGAGACGTGATTTCGTAGCAAAAGATTCGAATGATTGTATCGACGTATTGAACGCGGCACTGGCTACTTCGTATTGTCTACGCGAATGAGGGTAGTCACACAACTTCGTAGAAAATGGCAGATTTGTCTTTAGAGCTTGGCGAGACTTGATTTCGTCTATGTGCGTGCATGACTAAGCCTCTCTAGTACACCATTAACGCGTAAGAATATTCAAAGGTGACATGATTTATGTCTAGTGAGGTTAGAATTATCTAGACGAGATTAGAGTAGAATGTTTAGGCAAATACCTTAGCTTGAATGCCTTGTTTATCGTTTTTTTTTTTTAAAATTTAATTGAAGAATGGTTCTAAATGTGTTGATGCAATAACTTTTGAAGTTAAGTTTATTGGTATAAGTGTTATCTTTGTACAATTTTAATCAAGTATTATAATAAATGATCTTTCTATTTTAAGATTAAATAATTAAATAATAAAAAATAATTAAAAAGTTAAATCTCTCTGCGATAATAATGTAAAACTATGTGAATTGTCAAGCATTACTTACAAAAGCTTCGTCCTTCTTTAAGCGATGAAGATGGGAAATGTCATTTGGTATTAGGTGGGAAGGTCACATGGTAGGTTAGGAAATAAACTTACATCAATCTACCCAAGCCAGTAGCAACAGGGGCCAACACAATCATGTTGGGGATTAGGAAAAATTACTCTACAAATTCATACGGGCAACTAAAAATTCCAAATTTGAGGCCCTCCTTTTCTTCAAAATAGATAGAAGAAAAAAGATATAAAACAAACATCCAACAATATCAATTTCCCCAAATAGAAAAGATATCTAGCAAAATTGATAGGCAAAACCCAGATCACAGGAGATCATAAGATCAAAGATGGTCAAGAGCCTGCTACTTTACATATGTAGATAATATATTAACATCTAGAAGAAAACAAAATAATTCTAAAGCTAAATTTAGAGGAAAAGATTGATACTAATGGGAAGGCTAGAAAGGAAGGATGTGTATCCTAGGGCATCATACCCTAGGATGGTAACTAGGGCTAAGGGTGCTCCAATGAACAGATTTGCAACCATCAATTCCGGAGCACACCCTAGTAATGGTGGGAAGCAAAGTGATAAAATTTTGGAATTTAAAGTTGATATCATGCAAAATGTGGGGATTTTTATATGAAGCTAGGAGTGCTAGCAATTTGGAATGGTCAAAATCAATCACTCCAGTAGATGGCAACATGGTGAAGGAAAAAATTCCCCAACCAAGTAAGCATATACTATCTAGATTTTTGTTTTAATAACCTGTAAAAACAAAGAGATAAAGCATGAAATTCCCAATGGTGATATTATCTGTTTTAAAGGCTATACTTTTCATTGCATTGATTGGAAACCAAATTTTAACCCTAGAGTATATAAATGAGAAAAAAAAAAAAAAAAGGGTAAATATTTGTCTGATGCCCATTGAATATCATTTTCCTAGGATTTAATAGAAATGATAGGCAATTAAGATGGGTTCATTTTTAGGATGTGAAGGAATTTAAGGAAGGGGTCTAACCAAAGAAGTTAAAATAATTATTGAAATAGATGCAAAAACTAAAGAATTATAACCTATTGAAAATTATTTCTGAAAAAGAAAGATGGTTCCTTCATCCATCCTTCTACAATGAGGAAGTAGATGAAAGTGATATTCTATTAAATACAATGAAAAATAAGAGAGATTAAATCCAACTAAGGAAATTTCATCATTAGACGTTTCTATCAAATTGAATAAGAATACTAGAGGAGTTATTTTAGAAACTAATAAAAAAATAAATCAATTTGTATCAGATAATGAATCCAATTTAGGAGAGGAGAATCCAACAAGTAGTATTGCTAAGAGCATTATAGGAGAAAGGTAAGAAAGGATATCAACTAGTAAAGAAACTTTACAACCATCTAAACTTGATAAGGTGGCCACATGGAATTCCATATAACATGGACACCCAGTCATGAATCAAGCCATGTCTAATTCCTTTCTATCTCACCTATTCTAGAGTCTAAAACATTTTTGCGAACAAAACATGTTTGAAAGGGGACTTTGCAACTTTAAGAGCTGACAAAAACATGATATTTGACTCTTCACTAGCTACAACATTGTTTATTTTAGGTAAAGCCTGATTTTTTCATTGCATTGTTTCTTATTCACTACCTTTTTTATATTGCATTCTTGCCAATTTTTTTATGGGTTTAATTTCTCCACTATTTTTTTTGTGGGTATGGACTCCACTTGCATTGGATAGAAACCCTTTATAGAGATTGTCGAAAGGAGTTATGGATGAGGTTTTGTTTTTTCATCCTCGATGAAGGTAATGAATCTATCCTCACTAAGGCCAATAAAGATCTTTCAGGGTGTTCAAATCTAGTTTTTGACATTATTTTTTTTCCATATGTGAAGGCATCCTTGATTCTATAGGGATCAAAGTCCCAAACATGGAGTTACAACTAATTCTAGCATTGAAGCGACAATCAAATTTAGATCTAAAAGTCATTTTTCCTCTTCTAACTTCAAGGTGAGTCCATTCTATCTAATTCCTCTTTTTATTTGGTGTTAGATTAGTTGGGAATATATCCTTTTGAAGAAGATTAAATGATATATATATATATATATATATATATATATATATATATATATATATATATATATATATATATATATATATATATATATATATATATATATATATATATATATAAAAGTATGTATGTATGTATGTATGTATGAACTTCTTATAGAGGATTTGAGAGTGCTCTGCAAGTGGGGTATGACCTCCATGAACATTTTGGATTATGTGCTTCCTTGCTGGCATTTGGTGCTTACTTTGGTGGCTTGTTGTCATCTTGTGTCCTGCGAGTGTCTTGTCAATCTTTATCCCTTTTGCTTGCATGATTTTAATTTAGTTTTGCACTTATCTTTCTTACCCCCTGTGTGTGTGTGTATGTGGTCTTTCCTTGAGTACCATTTGGGTTATTTTCCTCGGCCCTAGCTTGGTTCATTCATGTGATTGTATGGGTTCCATTAATCATGAAGATTCTATTTGAAAAGAGGAGGATATGGAAATTATTTCTAATAGTGGAGATAAGGATGCAGGTTCTTCACCTCATATTAATGCAAATATCAATAAAGTTTAGGAGAAACATGATAATTGTGAGAAAGGTGAGAAGGGTGGGGTACCCCACAATAGTGGGTTACACTTTTTAAGACATGCTAATTTTTGCTGAAATAGCACATTTTTAATAAAATATGATAATTTAAGCCTTGAAAGGTTCTATTTGAAGAAATGAATTACAAATGGTTAGCTCAAAGACTCTTAGATCAAAAAAAACATTGATATAACATCTATAGTCCTCATTCATACCTACAATGGAGTCTCCTTCGCACCTATTAAAATCTTGACAAAAAATCACTTCAACTTTATCTTTTGGCAAATCAAATGAATCCATTTGACAAACCTATCTATGTAGTAAGGTACTAAGAAAAATCTTTCCAATGATTATAATTATAATATATATTAAGTTTATTACGACTTTGTATTTTTAGTTTTACTAAACATAGATATCTCACCATATGTCTGCCTCTATATTTGATGCTTATGGAAAAATAAATGAGAGAAAAGAAATTCTAAAAAATATCTATGCCCTAGGTACTCAATTAATCTTTCTATAAAAAAAATAATAATCAAATTGGACAAATACACGACAAGTTATAAGCTATGTAGTCAAGGTATGTAAAATTTTTAGTTTAGTCAACTTCAAACGTTAATAAAATATGAAATAGTCATGATAATGTAGTCAAACCAATTGCACGCCCTTCGTATGGATGTTAAAAAATTAAATTAAAAATAATCACATTGATATCTATTTTAGAAAAATATTTATGCTATATGAAAATAATGTAACTCTTTGAAAATGACGTTTTTAGCAACATATTAGTTTTTCGTGGGAGAAAGAAAAAATGATTGAAATAAATTCAAAAATAAAAATAAAAAATATATTTAGAATCTACACAAAAAATCCTAAAAGACTCTAATTTACTTCATCTTCATATTTCAAACGGTGTAACAACAATATGCATTTGAATCTAAAAGTTTTATTCAAAATGTAGAGTTCAGTGTCTGTTCAAGGAAAAAAGTGTAACCCACTATCGTGGGTTCACCTGGTGGGAGGGAAAAATTTGAACAGTCACTAGTGGGGAAGCCAAACCATCATACAAAACTGTTGTTGCAGACCAGACGGTTCTAGTCTATCCACCTTCAGCTTCTTTTGAAGGTAGGTTTTCTTCAATTGTTGTGGGTGATGGAAATGGTCTGGGATGGCCCGCTACCAATAGAGATAGACTCAAAGACAATGGAGGAAAATTTGGAGATGTCATTCCTGGTAGTAGTGGAGGAAACCCGGGTAAGTGTACCCTGGGAAACACTTTCTTTATCTCATAATGATGATATGGTTAAGGCAATTAGGGCTGACTAGGCTAGGCTTAGAAGTATTTCTATTTTTTTTGTTTGTTTGAATAAAGAGGCTCTCCTTGCATGGAAAATTTTAGATGATTGGATTGCTAATGTGCGGGGGAAGAAATTGGGGATTTATGTGAGCTATTGTAGGATGGTTCACCTGGGTCTGTTTGTTGTGTTTTTCAAAACCCATAACATGCAAGAAAGAGTTCTAAGAAAGAACTTTTGGAACATTGGGCATTCTATGTTCTATGCTTCCATGGTCTCCTAAGGGAAATATTGATCAAGTCATGGCCTGATTGTCACCTAACTAGGTTGAGATTCAGAGCCTTCAACCATAATTTTGGCCCTTTATCTTATAGATTATAAAGTCGTTAGGCACTATCTTGCAAGTTGAAGAGTCCAGAATGAATGACTTTACCACACCTTAATGTGAGGGACCTAATTGCATTATCTCCTAAGGTGTTTTTTCCTGATGTTGTTTCTTTAAACATTGAAAATAACTCCTTTTCCTAGGAACTTGCCTTACTGGGCAATCTGGGTGCATTTTTTCATTGCAAACAAAATGGGCACACCAAAAGGGACTATCTCGCATTGAATAAACCTAAAAATGCCAAGTTCAATGTTGTTCCTAAAGATACTCCCCATAGTGGTAGCAATAAGACCACTAAGAATATATACTTAATAGGATGGATGTGCAGACTATGAACCCAAAGACTAGTGTTGGGAATCTGGAGACTAAATCTCAAAACACCAAATAAGAAGAATTGAATCTCTGTAGTAAATTTTCTTTTCTCCAGAATCCCCTTTTTGAAGAAGAACTTGAGGGGGTCCCTGTTAATAATAAGGATGAGTTTTTGAACCTAGTCGATGGTGTTTAGAGTATCTCGAGAGCCCTTGATACTATTGATTTGGAAGGGAACTTGGAACCTCCCACCAAGCCTAATGTTCAACAATTAGCCTTGGCCACCCTTTATAGAGCTAAATTGTTGAAGGATATAGACCCACCCCCATGGATAGGAGAAAACTCATGCATGGACTCAGAGTTACTATAGAAAAAATTATGAGGCAACTAAAGTTATTGGTAATGAGGAAGGCTTTAATCAAGGACCAAAAAATAAAAAAAGAAAAGCTAATGAGAGATTGTCCCTATCTAATAGTGGGTAGACTAAAGTGGCAATCCCAGACTATTTCAATGGACTTTGCAAGAACTCCAAACCCACCCCCAAATAACCTAATGATTAACATCTATAGCTGGAATGTACAGGGCCTGGAGATGAATGATAGGAAATCTATTGTCAGGAAATGGTGCATTAACTTGGTGATGAAAGACATAGTATGTTTACAAGAAATTAATATAGTAGGATTCTAGGCATATACCTTTTTAAAATTTCTTTGGAATCAAGCAACTAGATTCCATTCTAACCACAAAAGGGGTAGAGGTGGGATTATAGTTCTAGTTGGACCCCGCTGGAGTGACAATATTGTGGCCAATGGGCTCTCCCCCTATCATAGATATCTATAGATAATTTTCAAGAATAATGGGGATGACAAATTATTTGGAGTCTGTAATATTTATACTTTGAATGATTACAGGGATAGAGCTGAACTATGGAATTGGTTATCTTCTAAACTACCCAAGGCACACTAGATGTTTGTTGGTGACTTGAATATGATTAAAAATAAGTGTGACAAGGATGGAGGTATGAAATTAGAATGGAAGGGAAATGAACTCTTCTTCTGGTCCAGATTCAAAAGTAAATTAAATTTAATGGATCTTATTGCCAATAGGAAAGAATCCTTCTCTGACATTTGGTTCAAATGGTGTAATAATCAATCAGGTAAGCAGAGGCTCCACTGTAGGCTAGACAAGGTATACTTTGATGCCTCTTTTTTCTCCACATCCTCAAAGGCTAATCGCTCCCCCATATGTGTTACTCCTACCAGTCTCTCTTACCACTCTCCTATCTCAATAAAAGTGATTATTGAGTCTGACATCCCAGCCCCTACTCAGAGAGAGGAATGATAACTTCAAACTAAATGTCTCTCTTTTGCAAGATGAGGACAATAGGGAGGCCATTAGGGTGGTAACATGTTTGATCAAATACTATAACAAGGACCTTATACCTAGGGAGCTATGGTATACACTCACTGAGTCTTGGAGGAATATGTTCCAAATTATTGGAAAGAAACTAAGTATGGATAGGAATAGAGAGGAGATCTACTTGCAGAATGAGTTGAATAGTCTTGAGAAATAATTACAGGATAACATAGACTACTCCATTGAAGAGAGATTGATTATGGTAAAAGCCCAATTAAGACAACGTCATCAATATAAGATTCAAGGGAAGAAGGTCAGATCCAGGATGAATTGGATGAAACAAGGTGACAAAGGATGCAGGTACTTTTTCAACATCATTAAAGCCAAACAAAAAAGGGAAGTAATTGAAGAAATTAAGACCATGGGTTTTATCTCTAAGGACCCTAAGGACATCAAGGGGGCTTTCTTTGAATTCTACAAGGAACTATTCTCCTTAGAACACTGCAATAGTAAGCAGGTGGCTATGGACGAGTGCTTGAAGATGATTCCTAAGAAACTATCTGGTAGGGAAATTAGCATGCTGGACACAAATATCTCAGAAGATAAAATTGATTTGGCTATTTGTGGCATCCCTAATGGGAAGTCCACAGGCCATGATGGTTTACCTGCTGAGTTTTAAAAGGAAAATATTAACTAGATTGTCTTAGAATTAATGAGATTGTATGATGATGTATTCGAAAGGGGCTCACTTTGATGCATGTAGATATAAGGAGGGGCCAAATAATGGCACACCCTATAGATCCAACTTGCTCAACAACACGCAGAAGAAACAACAACAACAAAAGTGAGAGAGAATACAAGATCTTTGATATATTATCATTCAAATTGATTCATACATGTTGGGTTGTAAGGCCTTCCTGATTACAGCCAGATAGTACAATGAATTATAGAAGTCCTCAAACATGCGAGGATCTATGAATAATCTCTAATCTTCTATCTTCTTACTTCTATCAAAACTAACTCCTAAACTCTAACCAAACAACTATATTTATACAAGAGGCTACCAAACTGAGTCGGCCTTTAGATCCACAATCAATGGAAGGGATGAATAGATCTAGGTCCACAAACTTCCCAATAATGGATACCAACATTAATTATGTGACCCAAATTAAGCACATAAGTTAGCCTCAACAGAAACTCAAAAGAAATTCATCGATAAGAAAAGCCAACCGAACACCAGAAAAGCATCACTGAGCACCAGGAAATTCACCAAGCACCACAGAGATAACTGACCAACACCGAAGAACAAAGGAAACTGAGCAACACTAAAGCAACTCATTCAAAGCAAGAATCGAGCAACACAAACAAACTCAAAATGTTTTAGGTGACACAAGATTGCCAAGGACCCAAGATGCTCCTGCATTAGATACCTGGGGTTGTTTGAAATGATTCTCCAAATCATGAAACAAGTATGGTTTGAGTTGCATCCAACTCATATTGTGAAATCCATGAACTATCTTCGATCACTTTATTCTTTCACTTTACCAGATATTCCATATACTATTTTCCTCTTGTAGTTTTTCCAATTCTTTGCTCCAAAATCTGCTCAACTTCTACATTCTGCTTCTTAGGATAATACATCAGTTTTGGCATGTCTTCATCAAGTTCATGATACTCATATAGATCAAAAATTTTGAATATCGGTGATATATCCATGTCATCAGGTAACTCAACTTCATATGCATTTTCACTGTCACATTTTCTCAAAATCTTGCAAGGTCCAAACTTCTTCATCTTTAGCTTCCCATAGGTTCCAACAAGAAATCTACCTTTTCTCAAATGAACCATCACTTCATCACCAACATAAAAAATCTTATGTCTCCTTGATCTATCAGCTCTATCTTCATATTTATGATTACTCTTTTCCAGCTTCAGCTTCACATTTTCATGCGATGTTTTCATGTACTCAACAAACTTCACTCCTTCAGCACTCCTCTTTATTTCATGAACAATATCCCTCAAATCAGATATACCTCTCGGATGTATGCCATTCACAATCTCAAAGGTTATTTTTCTAGTACTCCTATCCACTGAATTATTAAATGCAAACTTTGCTTGTGCCAACAAAAAATCCCAATTACTCGGTGTATCTCCAACTAAACATCTCAAAAGATTTCCCAAACTTTTGTTCACAACTTCTATCTATCCATTGGTTTGTGGGTGAAATATAGAACTATATTTCAACTCAGTACCCAACTTTCTCCAAAGATTTTTCCTAAAGTATCCAACAAATTTATTGTCTCGGTCAGAGATAATACTCCTTGGTAATCCATGAAATCTAACAATTTCCTTAAAGAAAAGATCTGCTACATGTACTGCATCTAATGTCTTTCTACAAGGTATAAAATGTGCCATTTTAGAAAATATATCCAAAATAAAAATATAGAATCATTACCTCTTACGGTCTTCAGTAAGCCATAAAAAAATCCATACTGATGTTAATCCAAGGTTTCTCAAGTACAATAATCGGTGTATACAATCTAGTATTCTGACTAACTCCTTTTGCAACTTGACAAACTCCACAACTTTTCACAAATTTTTGAACATCTTTATACAATTGTGGCCAAAATTATTTCTCCTTAAGAAAACTCAATGTCTTATCAACACCAAAATTTCCAACCAAACCACCACTATGTTTCTCCTTTATCAAATTAGTTCTCATTGGTCCTCTTGGTATACACAACTAAATACCTTTAAAGAACATACCTCCTTGCATAAAATATTCATCCCATTTAGTATTTTGTTGATCTTGAATAGGTGCTCTGAAATTTCTCCACGGCTTAGAAAAATCAGGATCAAACTCATAAGAATCTCCCATCTCATCAAAACCAAGAACTTTAATTTTCATCTCAGTCATCAAAGATCTTCTTCTACTCAATTCATCAGCAACTCAGTTAGTGACTCCACTCTTATGCTTTATCACAAATGTATAACTCTGCAAATACTCAACCCATTTCATATGTCTCTGATTCAACTTATTTTGACTACCCAAATATTGTAAAGCCTTATGATCAGTATACAATATAAATTCATTCGACATCAAATAATGTCTCCATTTCTTCAGTGCTTGAACAATAGCATAGAATTCTTGATCATACATAGAATATTTCCTTCTATCATCATTCAACTTTTCACTAAAGATAGCAATAGGTTTACCTTCTTGACTCAACACAACTCCAATAGCACTACCACTTGCATCACATTCCACTTGAAATACCTTACTGAAATCAGGCAATGCCAAAATAAGCAATTCAACAACCTTCTGCTTCAGAGTCTCAAAACTTTTATCAGCTCCATGTGTCCATTTGAATTCTCTTTTATCTCCTCTCATAGTCTTAGTCATAGCATTAAAAATTAAACTGAAATTCCTTATGAACTTTTGGTAAAAACTTTCCAAACCATGAAATGATCTTACCTCACTAGCACTCATAGGTGTATGCCAATTCAAAATAGCTTCAACCTTTTTAGGATCCATTTTCAAACCATCAGCTAAAATCACAAATCCCAAATACACAATCTCCTCTTGCATGAATGAACACTTTTTCAGATTTATCAGCAACTTTTCTTCTTTCAATCTTTGCAAAACTTGTCTAACATGCAACAAATGTTCTTCTCTAGTCTCACTAAATATCAGAATATCATAAAGATATACAATCACAAACTTACCCAAGAATTTCTTTAAAACTTCATTCATCAATCTCATAAAAGTACTCAGTGCATTAGTTAAACCAAAATGCATAACCAACCACTCATACAAACCTTATTTTTTCTTGAAAGTAGTCTTTTATTCATCACCTTTTCTAATTCTGATATGATGATACCCACTTTTCAAATCAATTTTGGTGAAATATTTTTCTCCAGTCAAACTGTCCATTATATCATCCATTCTCGATATAGGAAACCTATAGTTCATTGTTATCTTATTGATTTCTCTAGAATCAGTACACATTCTGCATTCTCCATTCTTCTTAGGTGCCAATACCGTAGGTACTACACAAGGACTCAAACTTTCTCTAATCAAACCTTTCTTGAGAAAATCTTGAATCTGTCAGTTCAATTCCTGATTCTCGATAGGTGTCAACCGATGAGGTGCTTTATTTGGTAAACTAGCTCCAAGGATTAGATCCATACAATGATCAATGCTTCTCTTCAGTGGTAAACCATCAAGTACATTATCAGAAATGATATCACTGTACTCGGTGAGTAACTTATCAATCTCCTCAGGAACACTATCCTCTATTTTCTTACTCAGTTTGTTAGGAATCGCAGCAAAACATACATCATTCTTTTTCAAATCCTTAACAGACTTTCTTCCTTCCATCAAATAAAATTTCATAGATGTGCAAACATTACTAATAGGTTCTTCCATCAAAGGTAACAAGATTTGTCTTCTTCCATCAGCCCAAATAGTATACTTATGCAATCTCCCATCATATATAGCATGTCTATCATATTGCCAAGGTCTACCCAACAAAATATGACAACAATCCATAGGCATGATATCACACAACACCTTATCATAGTATTTCCCAATTTTTGAATTCACATAACATTGTTCGCTTACCAAGAGTGTATGCTCATCCTTGATCCATGAAATCTGATAGGGCTTCAGATGTTCCAACCTTTTCAACTACAACTTTTTGACCATTTCCTCAAATGCCAGACTCTCGGAGCTACCACTATCAATGATTACCTTCCAAACTTTGTCAGAAACTCTACATCTGGTCTTGAACAAACTTTTCCTTACCAGATCTTCCTTTTTACTTTCATTCCACAATGCTCTCCTTACCATCAAGTTATTTTCCTTCTCAGGTTCATTCGGTGACTCTTCTTGCACTAAAGCATTTCTACTACTACCAGCCTTCTTATTTGCATCTGTACATTCAAATTATCTATGTCCTTCTCCACAATTGTAACAAGTTCCTTGGAAACCACCCTACTATAACCACCTCGGTAGTTACTACCTCTACCTCTAGATGAACTTTCACTTTTCCACTCGGTCTTGCCTTTATCTAGAGTTGTCTTTTATGGTTTAGATCTACCATTTTCACCATGGGATCTACCTCTTCATCTAGGGAATCTACCACCTCTACCTCTTTATCTTTTCTCATGTCTCTTATCCAATTTCTCCTCAGCTTTCAATGCAAATTGATAAGCCTCTTCAATGTTCTCCAATTTGACCAAACTGATATCTTCTTTGATGGAAACTCTCAAACCATTGAGGTATCTAGAAACTCTTTGCACATCATCTTCATCATGTCCAGATCTGATATATAATCTATAGAATTCATCAATATACTCTTTTACCGAGCTATCTTTCTGCCTTGGACTTTGCATTCACCTAACTAGGTTAATCTGATAATCACAAGGTAAGAACTTTCATTTCAATTTATTCACTATTTTATTCCATACCTTGATTTTGTCTTTGCCTTTCCTCTTTCTATTTAGTTGCAGATGTTCCCACCATAAGGATGCATGACTTTTCAACTTTATGCTTGCAATTTTCACCTTCTTTTCCTTAGGTACATTTTCATACTCAAATTACTTTTCCATCTCTGTGATCTAGTCCACCAATTCATCAGAATCCAATTTTCCACCATACTCAGGAGGATTAAAATGTAGTGTAGACTTCAAATTTATCAAAGCCTTCAAAAATATTTCTTCACCTTGATCCATCATAGGGGTAGGTTATGCATCACCTTGTTCCACCTCAATTTCATCATCACTAACATCTTCAAGATGTCTTCCTCTTCTCTGAGCTGTTTCAATAGCTTCTAATCTAGCAGCAAGTTGTCTCAACATGTCTGCCAATCTTGATCCGCATCTCGCCTCCCATGAACCATCTTGAAAACCCTCTGCAATTGCAGGTCAGATCACAATCTGCCACCCCACAACAATTCAACTAGGGCTTCACAAGAAGGAACCTACAAATCTAGATTCACAAACCTAGATCTAGATCTCACCTCACTCTGATACCACTTGATGTAGGTAGATACAAGGAGGGGCCAAATAATGGCACACCCTATAGATCCACCCTACTCAACAACATGCGAAAGAAATAACAACAACAATAGTGAGAGAGAGAATGTAGGATCTTTGATATATTATCATTCAAATTGATTCATACATGTCAGGTTGTAAGGCCTTCCCGGTTATGAATAGATATTACAATGAATTGAAAAAGTCCTCAAACACATGATGATCTGCGAATAATCTCTAATCTTCTATCTTCTTACTTCTATCAAAACTGACTCCTAAACTCTAACCAAACAACTATATTTAGGCTACCTAATTGAGTTGGCCTTCAGATCCACAATCAATAAAAGGGATGACCAGATATAGATCCACACACTTCCCAATAATGGATACCAGCATTAATTCTATGACCCAAATTAAGTACATAAGTCAGCCTCAACAGAAACTCAAAAGAAACCCGTTAGTAAGGAAAGCCAACTAAGAGCCAGACAAGCATCACCAAGTGCTAGGAAATTCACTGAGCACCAGAGAGATAACTGACCAACACTGGCAAATAAAGAAAACCAAGCGACACTGAACCAACTCGGTCAAAGCAGAAACCAAGCAACATAAACAAACTCAAAATATTTTTGGTGACACAGGATTGCCAAAGACCCAAGATGCTCCTGCATCACACTTGGTAAAGATATCAATATGGGATTTATTAAACTGCTTCCTAAGGGTGGGAATAAAACATTGGTGAGGAATTGGAGGCCTATCACATTGTTGAACCTATCATACAAAATTATTTCTAAAGGTCTTGCAAGAAGGATTGCTGAGATTCTTAAGAACTTCATTTCAGCCACTCAAATAGGATTTATAAAAGGAAGATATATACTTGAAATTTTGATCGCTATCTGGGAGGAAATGTATTGGGCTAAGGTAGATAATCAAGATGTTGCAATGGTTTTTCTTGACTTTGAGAAGGCATATGACATAATAGAATGGTTGTTCATCATGGGTATGTTGAAAGCCTTTGTATTCCCACCATATTTCTATAGATGGGTACACATTCTATTCCAAGATTCCAACACTATGGTGGATATTAATGGGGAAAAGACATAGACTATATTCCTCAAGGGATCTATAAGGTAGGGTTGTCTTATTTCCCCTGCCCTATTTGTTATAGTTTTTGATGCATTATTTTATATCCTTAGGATATCAAGAGGAGCTCCTTAATGCACAATTTCAAATTGTTGGGGTGCCAATTTTCTGGTAAGATTTTCAATTGTGAGACATTCTGGAACAAAGTTAAGTGGAGTGATGGGACTGATTTTAAAAATGCTTCTATGAAGGGTATTTATTTGATGTTGAAGAATGATAACTCTGCTATCACATAGATTAACCAATGATGGGGTTTTGAGGTAGATTTTCCTTATTGGCACTATAGGTTTGACCTCATGTGGCATTCCCCCTATGAACAAAAAAAATCTATTTTAGATGGACTCTTCTTCTGAAGAAACTGGCTGTTGGCTCTTCCCTATCATCTATTGGTATTAATCTTGTTTTTTGTGATCTTTGCAAAGCTCTTGAAACCTTTGAACACTTGTTCTTTGATTGTGCCTATGCTCGTAGAATCTGGTCTTATTTCTTAGGGTCACCTTTGTGTTTGTGTGTGAAAATTGTACCTAGCTATACACACAACACTTCAGTAAAACATTATTGGTTAATATGTCATAAAATATGCAATAAGAATAAACAAAATTAACCAGGTGATTTATTGCCTTCTAGTAGGTGCGAGTATGGTATTCTCATATTATGACCAAGATCAGTGACAATGCAACACCTAAATGAAGGATTTGAAGCAACGAAAGTAATGGAAATATGGATGCAGATTAATCTATATTTTTGGATTTTCTATGCAATATGATTAAAAACTAATATGAAATTGATCTAAAATGGATTGAAATGAATTGCAAATCTAACCTAACAATGCTATGGAATGCTATGAAAATGATGAAAAACAAGAATCAAGAATTAGCATAATCTCACAATATTGCCAGATCGCACAAGCTAGATTCTCCAAATTCGTAGGTGTGTTTTCGAAGGACTAAGCCTTGTTTATGTAGAAATCCAGGGCTTGAGGGTGCATGGAAAAAGCCATAAATCACTCTTGATGAACTTAGCTTGATTTTTGAGTTATCAATGAATTAGAAATAGTTAACTCACAAAATCATGCAAAAGTAGCTTTTTAACTCAAAAGAGAAGTTTAGTTCACTTTTTCAACTCACAATCACATGTTGAGTTTAGAAAGTTAACAAATTGAATTGATTTCTTGATTTGAAGTTGACTGCTTTTTTTATTGTGCATGATTTAATATGAATTTATTTAATATTCCAAGTCATTTATTCTCAACTTAGCTGATTTTTAACTGAAAATAACTTATTTATGGATTAATCAATTATTTAATCAAACTTTATCCCAAAACTATATCATTAAATTTGACAATCTTATTTAATCAATTAAATAAGAATTCAATCAATTATTTGTAGGATTTTTGAATTATTGCCAAAATTAAATAATATTAATTAGGAATAAATAGAATTAAATCTAATTAAATAAATTAAGCGGTAGAATTAAATCTATTTAATTAAATATTTATCATATTCAATTAATCAAATTTAGGATAAATAAAAGAATATCATTTATTGCCAAATAATATTTAATCGGGAGATAATTTGGATAAATTAGGAATATTTAGGAAATATTCCCCAATGCAGAATTAGGATAAAATCAATTAGGGTTTTGATGATTTGATGTGTAGATGTGCCTCAGGTTAGGACTTTTGTGTCAATGTTTAATGATTTGTCAATGTAGGAGGTCAATGGTCCTATAGCCCATTTTTGGGGTATTACATTTTTCCCCTCTTTGAATTACTAGGTGAAGCGGAGTGGTTCAAATATTTAACTATTTTTGATGATGATGTAGACTCAGCTATGTGGTGGAGAAACTAATCTTGAAAGATTAATCATTTCCAAGACAAGAATCGATTGAAAGATTTGAAGATATTGCTCTAGGTCCTGGTTGACCAAAGAATGGAGATGATGTCAACTTTATCAACAATGAACTCGTGATTACGAAGAAGTGTCAAAATGCCTAATTCTAAACCTTATGATTACGAAGAAGTGATTGTCCTGACTCCAGACTTGATTATCCAAAGGAATCAAAAGGATGCCAAATCTGAACCCTTTAGTTATGAAGAATCAAGGAAATAACACTAATGAACCGTGGTTACGAAGAGCTAATACAATTTACAAGATTAAATGAGAGAACACCAAATTGATATGGATCTTGATGAATCTGATATACCCCAAATGATGTACCCCAAGCGATGAGGACTTTTGATGAATCAACAACTAGACGTGATTATTGTCTTGATTACTGAAAGAAAGATTTAATAGATTTGATTGATGATATGAAATACCATGCCCCCTTTGGGATGAAAATTAAAAACTGGCAAGAAAAACCAACGTTTGAATGTTTAGAAGCATGTTAATTGATTTGAGAAGTGGTTATACACGTCTAGGAATGTGTTATGCATCGTTTAGAGGTCCTGGAGACCAAGTTTGACTAGGTTTGACCATTAGTTGACCAAGTTGAAATTCAAATATTTTGATGTGAGATAATCAGTTAAGCTAAAAACCAGATTCATTTGATGTTTAGAAGGTTGATTATGCAAGCAGTCGGCCATCCTGGGTCTGAAAAAATCACAATTTTGACAAAGTAAATGATCTCAGATTTTGATTTTGATCCCAAAATGAATTCAGAACATCGAAATTAGCCAGGGGTGCAATTTTCACGCAAAATGGAGCACTTTGAAAATTAGGTCAAAAACCTATATAAGGCCCAAAAGGGTCTTTTTCAAATCATTTTAACCTTTTGACTTTGAGAAAACTTTGTGGAGCCCTAAGAGCAAAAATGGAAGTTCTCATCTCCTTGCACCGATTTGAGCATAGCAGTCAATACCAGCGACCTCCCTAGTACGGTAATCCAGTAAGTGGACCTATGTGTCTCTCATGCATTCAAATTTTTCTTGGTTTTATGCTTTCTAGGATTTGTTATCACATTTTTTAATTTTTCAATTTTTGCATCATGGAAACTCATACAACAGTTTGCTTAGACTCGTACAAGTTTTTAGTTCCCAGTAGAGTGTCATGTGTATTTCAATAGTAACTCGTATGAGAGGGACCCATTTTTCATACGACATTTCATTGGGTCCCTCAATTCCCATATGGGAACAATCTGAATGTTGTATATGCATTAAGTGTCGTATGGGATCTTTTAGTAACTTGTACAAGTTTTGATGCCAATTTGAAAATTTGTATGGAAAACATTGACTATTTTTCACATCCTTAGGTCTAAATTTTGATTTTTTTGACTTCATGGTTATTTTCCTTGGTGTTTTACGCACCTTATGAAGTAGTCAAATTCTTGTTTTCTATTTATGTAGTCTGATTTCTGAGTAAATTGCTGATAAGGTGTCCCTTTTTGTGTTGTGTAGGCTCACTATCTAGATGTGCACATACTCATCTCTCATTCAGCTACCTAGAGATTGTGTGTAGTACTTCCTGGTACACTCAAAGTACACTTAGCTTCTTGTGGCTTAGAGTATTTTAGTCGGTTACCTAACATTCAGGTAAACCATGGGTTGATTAGTACACTTTTTGAGCATTTTCATTTTGAGATAGACATTTCGCTTACCTACTAGGGAGATTACCATTACTCCAGAGGATGTGTATAGGATTTACAGATACCATTTCATGGCCCGTGCCTTGATTATATTAGCATGGGTAACACAAGGTTACATGTGTTTAGGACTCTTTTTGGTGTAGATGAGCAGATTGCTTAGCAGATCTCATGGGAGATCCTAGTACAGAGATATGGGCACACTCACAGGTTAGAGTGTATTTTAGCAGGGATGATTGGAGGGATCATCATGTCAGATCGTCAATGGAACAAGCTTTTGATGGGTTGGGCCCTGATGGTAGCACGACTGGTGGCACCACCTGTTGAGTTGGGATGGGGTCAGTGCCTCTTGACACACATGTTTTCAGAAATGCATGATATCGTCTATCATGAGGTGAAGTCATTTGCATCTAGTGCTCTAGTTTTACATATTTGGGCTTGGGAGCACATCCTGATATGTCATCCTATTTGTGGCGATGAGAGGTAGCCATAGGAGACACTCATTAAAGATATTATGGTTATGTGACACTGGTCCAGATCGACCGTAATGATTACTGGAGGCATGTGTTAGATGACATGAGCTTTGTCATATATAGGTCGTACTTACAAATTGAGGTGTAGCCAGTTGCTCGTGCTCAGTTTGGTTATTTCTTTCAGAGTTAAGTATTGATAGGATGATCCACCACTCTCCTTGAGAGGTTCCTGATTACACGTGTCTGGTGGCAGTATGGCATCATATAGGATGCTCAAGATGACTTCTCCACTTATGCACGGATGGTTTGAGAGCTAGGTTTAGGTTGGACAACTCGATTGTCTTATGCATTGTGCAAGTAGGAGTAGAGTGGTTATGTTGCCAAGGATTTGGATTACAGGCCATAGGTTGTCAATGCTGGAGTTACTAACACCTTTATTGCTTGGTTAGCAGAGCATCTGATGAGGCATTTTTTTGATTTGACAAAGCTCATTTGTACCATGGAGGATGCAGAGGATGTGATAGGTGCCCCTATGGATAGAGGCCAAAGATGACATGATGTACAGATTCTAGTGGTACAAATGACACCACCTAGGCCATGAGAAGTGATGACCCCACAAAGGCCATCACGATAGATGAGACCACCTCAACCTCAGAGTGTTCCAATAGGCAAGCCTGTAATTTTGTAGCGTAGATATACTAGAGGTGAGGGCGGTACACTCAGCGGTGTTGGCAGTGTAGATGAGATACTTTGTGCTCATCAGGATGCCCTAATGGAGGAGGTACAGGATGCTCCTAATTTTTACTTGGGTGCAGAGGTTCGTCATCATAAGGCATGTATAGATACAAGTGCAGAGCCACTGATGCAAGAGGTAGAGATAGTGGCAATTGAGGTAGATCTTCGATTGAGATAGATGCCATAGGATATCATTAGGCAACTCTAGTTGTAGATACATGATCTGAGGCTATAGAGTGAAAATTTTGAGGTTCATCTTAGAGAGTCTGAGAGACAATGACTAGAGCAGGAGGCTAATGTGAGATGACTACAGGTCGAGGTGATCCATCAGATGAGTCAAGCCTCTTATTATATGTCTGTTTATTATTTGAGGGTACCTACTGATCAAAGAGTGTCATCATATTCTAAGTACATGCTGGCTTCTAAGGGAGCCAGAGCACCATGTGTTGAACCACCTCTAGATGCACCTGCTACAGGAGGAGCACCAAATTTTGAGGACTAGACAGATAGCTAATCTATCATAGTGTTCTCACTTTTATCATTTTGACCATACATTGATCATATCTGATAGCTCAGTTGAGCTCATTCTTTTGTATATTGTGCTAGTAGTGCACCCCTGTACTTATCCAATTTTTGATATATATATACGAGATGTTTTTGGTTGTGACTTCATATGCACTTGTAGTTTTGTTTATGATTATTATATCATGTAATGTAAATGCTTTATGGGTTAGCATAGAATGTATGGAATATGTAATGCAATGTTTATTTTCAAATGTATGGATTATGTAATGCAATGATAGATGGATTATGGAAATGTATGATTAGTTTATGTTTTATGAATGCTCATGTATGTATGCAATGGATGTATGAAATGATCATGATATGTAGTATAAATGCAGCGATACACATGATATATTTTGCTGGTATTGATGAAGACAAGTGCTCGATTATTTGTCAAAATAGATGTTTAATCTAGGATGGTGACTGCTTGCCAATCTAGTAAGGAGACCTTTGTATGATACTCAGTCCTTGTGTCATGTTTAGCATAGTTTTGGAGAATCCTTAAGCATCAAGCTGATTTTGAAATCCTAAGATAAATGCAATCATGCAAAGTGCAAAAATGAAATGCAGACCTAGGACCTAGGACTTAGTCATTGATCATGTGTCAGTCTTTTTGATCACTGAATATTTATTAGGTAACCAGATAGTCGATACAACACCCACTGGCTAGAAAACCATGGACATATGAATATGGACTTTTTGTTGGAATGTCGGATTAGATATAAGAACCAAGCCATAAATGCCAGGATGACCTGAATATCATGTCCATTATAATATTGCAATTTGTATAAGCATCAGAACATAAACATTGTGATGACCTAAATATGCCTTGCGTACAAACACACCAAGCAGAGGAGATCATTCTTTTTTCCATGCGAAGTATCCATGGTGACCCTTTATCATTCACATCCTTGGATTATTTTGTGTTTCACAATAGAAATAGGAATTTACTCAAAAGACAAAGTTAGATCAAACTTCCTTGAAGCTTCTGGGTATCGATGGTCGAGGTACACATGGCCATCCAATACAAGATGGAGGCACTTATAGTGGACACCAATTCAATCCAAAATTTCCAAAGTTATTATATTTTCACTCAAAGAAGAAAACAAAGAAAATATTATGCCCCCAGTCATCACTCTCTAAATCCTATAATGGACATCATCGAGCAGTTCATAGGAACAGAACATATAGAAATCTCAATGCTAATCAGTAAGCATACAAGGAGATAAAAACAGTTGAGCAAAGATTGTTTTCGTTTGTTGCTGATGTTTTTTTGTGTTTGGTTGCAAAATCCTTTCTGGTAAGGAGACTGATTGACTGACTCGGATGTAGTTTCAAAGGACTTTTACTAGACACGACTCATCTGAGGCACTAAGGACTGTAGGATATGGCATTGATTGCCCCAAGTTTGGAGCATTGATAAGATACATACGCTTTTGTTGATTGGTGTACAAACTAACTTTATTGAAAATGAGGATATATACAAAGTAAAGTAGGACTGAAAGCTAGGAAATACCAAGATTGTGCTGATAGATGGAGTGTTTTGAACAAGTGGCACCTATTTGCCAGGTTTTCACCATCTTGAAAGAGATTCTATTTTTGCTATCAAGGCACCTATTTCCAAGTTTTCACCAAGGCACGTTTCCTTCTTTTTCTTCTTTTTTTGTATTTTTCATCTTTTCAATTTTTTGTATTTTTCCATTTTTTTTATTTTTTGTGATTCATCAAGGCACCTATTGCTAGGTTTTCACCAGGATGATCATTTTTTCAGGACTTTTTCTGATTTTTAGGACATTTTACCATAGACTGAATGCTTTAGGCATAGAATTTCTTCAGATGTAGAATGTTGATTGGTTCTCAGAGCTACTCTCCTTCAATCGTTGAGAGTTGATAGGCTCTAGAACCAAAAGTAGTAGTGATAATAAAGGGACCTAGCCACTTGAGTTTAAACTTCCCTTTGCGTTCTCGATGTGATTGATTTTAGGGATTTTCTCTCAAGACTAGATTGCCAACCTGAAATTCTCTATTTCTGACTTTCTTGTTGTAGCCCCTAGACATTCTTTTCTAAGATGATCATTTGCCACTTGTCTGCGCTCATCTAGTAGTTCAAGTTCTTGCAACCTAGACACTTTGTGATCATCATCGGTCATGAGTCCATGCATTCTGATTCTTAGTGATGGGATTTCAACCTCAATAGGTAGTACCACTTCAGACCCATAAACTAAAGTGAATAGTGTAGCCCCAATGAGCGTTCTAATACTTATTTTATAGGCCCAGAGAACTGGATTGATCATGAGATGCCAGTCTCTTCATGTGTTATTAACTGTATGATGTAGAATTTTCAATAGATTCTTGTTTGATGCCTATGCTTGTCCATTCCCTTGAGGATAGTAGATGGACAACCAATGCTATATGATTTTGAATTTAGCACACAAGGAATCCAAGTCCTTATTCTTGAATTGGCCACCATTATCTATGATTATTGAATGTAGAATTCCATACCGACATATGATGTAGTTCAAGATGAACATTGAAACTTTTTTGTTGGTTTCTTGAGTCAAAGGAACTGCTTCTACCCATTTTGTGAAATAGTCTGTAGCTATAATGATATGGGTATGCCCATTAGAAGAATGTGGATGTATAGCCCCTATGAGATCAAATGCCCATTGTTGAAAAGGCCATTGTATAGTGAATGGAATCATATCTCTCCCTAGTGCATGAATTAAGTTACCTTGTACTTGGCACTTTTGACAGATCTTAGCATATTTGATAGCCTCTTTTGCCATTTCAAGCCAATAGTACCCAGTCCTAATAAGTTTTTGAGCTAGTGTTAAACTATTGGAATGTGATCCACATATATCATCATGGACTTCCTCTAATGCGCATTGAGACTCTTCTCATTCTAAACACCTAAGGAGTGTACCATCCAGACTCTATTTGTACAAGTGATTACCTATGATGACATACCATGATGTGTTTTGGATAAGGTATCATTTCTCATGGAGATTGAAGGTATCAAGGATGATTTGGTCTTGAAGGTAGGAGAAAAGGTGTTTGTATCTGGAAGAATTGTGACCAACAACAGTGCAAATCATGCTAGTTTTAGGGGAATCATATGTAGGGAATGACAATGCTTCCACCAGGAACTCATAATGCAGCTCATGTTCAAGCTGTTGTAGTAAAGATGATAGCATTGCAATAGCATGAGCAACCTTGTTCTCCATTCTAGGAATCTGCTCAAAAGTGACAGATGAAATACTTCTTAAGGTCATCAACCATGCACTTATCTGGAACTAGTTTCTCATCTTTTTTTTTGGTACACATCATTAACTTGGTGTATGACTAGCTGTGAGTCTCCATGAATGTGCAACTCTGTCACTCACCACTCAATTGCTATTTTCATGCCATTAAGTAGAGCTTCATATTCAACAATATTTTTTGTGCAAAGAAATTTGATTCTGAATGCTTTAGGTATTGAGTAACCTTGTGGTGTTATGAATAATATGCCTACTCTAGATCCATTTTGTGTGTAAGATCCATCAAAGAAATGATGCCAAGTCCTAGAAGATATGTGCATGATGGAGGAATCAAGAAATTCTATATGTAATGGTGTATCATCGAACATTGGTGCTTCAACCAACTAGTTTGCAATGACTTGGCCTTTGACAGATTTCCTTTCAACATACTCAATGTCAAATTCACTCAATAGCAACACCCATTTAGCTAGTCTACATGTGAGGGAAGCTTTTCTCAATAAGTATTTTAATGGATCTATCTTAGCTATCAATTATGTTGTATGAGCTAACATATAATGTCTCAGTTTTTGTGATGCAAAGATCACAGCTAGACAAGATTTCTCAATCATTGAATAGTTCTTCTTGTATGCTACCAATGTTCTGCTAATGTAGTAAATAGCTCTTTCCTTCTTGTTTTCATCATGTTGTGCTAGTAATGCCCTAGTGATGTATCTCTAGTTGAGACATATAGAATCAATGGCTTCCCTTGTATAGGAGGCATCATAATAGGATGATTTGATAGATATTTCTAATGTGGTTGAAATTATTTTCACATTCCTCATTCCATGCAAAATTCACACCTTTATGTAATGTCTTTGTGAAAGGTTGTGATATATCTGCTAGCTGAGATATGAAATGTTTGATTAATTGCACCCTTCCTTGTAAGGTTCTCATTTGACTGATATTTTTGGGAGGTTGCATCTTCATGAAAGCCTTGACTTTAGCAGGATCTACTTCAATGCCTTTCTTTGAAACAATATAGTCTAGGAGCTTTCCAGAAGTGACACCAAAAGCACACTTTTTAGGGTTTAGCCTAAGACTAAACTTCTCCATTCTATCTAGTATTTTGCTTAAGTCATTCAGATGTTATGATCATGTCATATACTTAGCCAAGGTATCATCAACATAGTCTTCCATCGTTTGATGCATCATAATGTGAAAGATAGATGTCATAGCTCGTTGATAAGTAGGTCCCGAATTCTTAAGACCAAATGGAATAAAATTCCAACATAAGGTACCCCATGCACATTTGAAAGATATTTTGTCTTGATCTTCCGGAGAAATTTTGATTTGGTTGTATCCAAAGAAACCATCCATTAAATAATACATCTCAAAGCCCGTAGTCATGTCCATTATCATATCAATATTTGGTAATGGAAAATCATCCTTAGGGCATGCTTTATTTACATCTCTAAAGTCTATGCATACTCTGATAGATTTGTCTGGTTTTGATACTGGAACAATATTTGAGATCCATTTAGCATAATCAATAACTCAGATAAATCTGGCTTTTAGTAGTTTCTCCAGTTTAGCTTTTACAAGAAGCACCACATGAGGATGCATTTTACGCAGCTTTTGTTTTACATGTTTAACTCCTAGAGCAATAGAGAGATGATGCATGATGAGATCAGGATCTAACCCAGGCATATCTAAATATTTCCATGCAAAGTTAATTTTCTTCTCAATCAAGAAAGTGGTGAATGCTTGTTTCTCTTCTTCTGATAAAGATTGTGCTACATGGATTAGTTGCGGTTCCTCTATTGTACCCAAGTTGATTTTTTGAGCAGGCTCAATGAGTATTAGAGATCTTTCCTATAAATAATTCAGAAGGAAATCAAATATCTCATCCTTAGGCACCTTAGAGAAGTTTTCACCTTGGGATATATCTTTTGTTTTTACTATTTTAGGTTCAGAGAATGCCACATAATGGTTTTCACCCTTAGAACTCTTTTTCTTTTTGCTTTTGTTTTTCTAATTGAGATATTTGATATCTAAATCTATCATGCTAACACTAGGTTTTTTGATAGAAATTGTCATAGGTTCCATTGCATTGAGGTAGCAGGAAAGAGTGTAGTCAGTTTAGAATTTGTGGATATCTCAATTTGGATCGGTAGATGTTTGGTCAATAAGCTCTGGATGTTGGATAGTCAGCATAGGGGAGGATTGGGAAATGGTGTTCATGCATATGGCATTATCATCATTGGTCCTAACCTGACTTTTGAATTCAAAGGTGATAATACTACTCAGAATGTTCAGTTTGTGAATTGTTTCAGTGTCATTATTAGATTCCACTTCAGTAGAAGGTGGATCAAACTCGTTAAGTTCATCAGTTCACTCTAGAATCATGTCAAATTTAGGTGAATATTGGTGAATGACATCAATATGTTTTTTAGTGATAAGCTCATCTTCTTTTAGAATAACTCCCCATTCATAGTCATTTGATTCATCCTCTAATTCTTCTTCTGGACCTTTGGGAAATCTAAGAACATGTGTGAAGTTAGGATGAATCCCCTAAGTAGGATTACCTTCATATTCTAAGCAGAATTCATATTCATGGGAGTCTATCTTAGAACAACTAGAATATCCCAAATGTTTAGGCTATTGTGAGAAGTTTACCTTCTTCTTCTTCAGTAGTAGGTTCTTGTGTATCTACCACATTGATATTCTCCTTAGGATTCTCTACATCCTTAAGAAGATCTAATATGTTTTGAGGTTAACACTCATAAGGAACAAGATCAGTGGTGTCTGATTCATCACTGTATGATTTTTGTGTTTCTTCCTTTAGCTAAGTTTTTGTTGTTGGACTTATTTGTTCTAGAATATGTGTTGAGTTACTATTGAGGTGGAAGGGTTTCTTGTGATATCCAATTCCTATTGTTTCCTTGTTTTTTCTCCCAAAGTGTCCAATAGGTTGTATGATTCCCTTGCCTCTTGTTCCTAGAGGTCCTTTTCCAGTGTATCCCATTTTAGACATGAGTTTGTGACCTGGTCCATATGACTTTGAAGGAATCTTGTTTGACTTAGAGTCACATCTTTGAACTGATTGAGATTGAGAATCATCTTTGTATAGCCATGCAAGCACAACTTCTTCCTCTTCAAACTCTTGCTTGGACACTTTCTCTGTGACAAAAATTCCATTATAGATAGCTTGAGGTTCTTTAGATGCTTGTTTTGTCTATTTTAAAGGTTTCCCATAAGATTTTGGTGAGACTGGGAGAGGTGTTAGGGATAGGACTAGTTCCATAGTATATTCTCCCATGCCTATGTCCTTGATTTTGAACTCTTTGGCAATGTCTTCCATCTTGGATGTAGATGCTATGTCTATTTTCTTAGTGGAAGATTCTCTATTATGAGGAACAAGTGTATTGGCACTCTCTTTCAAGGCATTGCAAGATGTAGATATGTCAATTGGAATTGTTACCTCTACTCCATCATAAGGAAATTTCATGCATTGATGGAATAGCTTGCATATCATGTATCCAAGGTCTCCCTAGAAGAATGTTGTAAGCCAACAGAAGATCCAGAACTTGACAGTTGATGTCTCTAATAATTGGTCCTATTTTGATAGGTAGTAAAATTATTCCCTTCCAGGATCTTTCTTGTTCATCATATGCTTTTATGGTTATCTTCTTTTTAGGATCAATAACATCTTTTGATAATCCCAGTTATGTGACCAATTTGTAGGAATAGATGTTAAAACTAGTGCCTCCATCTATCAATACATGTTTGACACGATGGTTTTGGATTAAGACTTCGATGTGCAAGGGCTGGTTATATAGATGACTCAATGAATTGTCATCTTCCTCTGAAAAGGAGATATACTGGGTGATGTTAGGTCACCAACCATAGTCTAAAATCTATCTAGATCAAGATTATCAGGAATATTAAAACTGAGCAGAGCTTTATCCAGAATATCCCTATGAGTAGGAGATATCCGAAGCAACTCAAACATGGATATTTTTACATTGTCATGCTGGACTTGTTGGACAATACTGTATGATGTTTCCCTAGTCTCTTTATGGTTTGATGATTTTGAGGAAGCCCTTTGTGATCGAGTTACTGCATTTGTTGATTTATTATCTCTATCTCCTTTTACAATGGTGATGACATTACAAGGTTTAGACATGCATGGTTCAACCATTTTTATGACATCATTGTTTTCAGAGTAGGCATAATTGAATTTAGCACCCATGTTAGGTCTAGAAGATGAATCTCCTTGATTATGCTTCGAAAATGGTTTTGTGAATGTTGTATGATCATTGTTGGTTTTATGGTTGTCAATTACAATTTCTCCATTGTCAATTTTTTCCTGTATGAGATGCTTTAAGTGCATATAGTTATTGGTTTTATGTTCTTTGTTTCAATGGAAGTCACAGAAATTGGTCTCTTTCCACCATTTAGGTTTAACTTTAGGATCATATGGTTTTATCTCAAGTAATGGGATGATTTTGTTTTCCAATAATGTTTTCATAGCAGATTCTAAGGACTCACCCAAAGGAGTGAACTCATGCTTTGGTTTTGTAAGTCATGGTTTATAATCATTAGACTTTTTAGAAGATTCAAATGCCTTTAGTTCAGAGGCTTTTATGGCTTGGGTGCCAATGGTGAGATTGAATGTTGGTGCCATTGAGGGAGCACTAATGTGATCAACAACACCATCTATTAAAACATTCTTGTTCTTGTTCCAGAATTTGACTTTATCTTTGTTATTGGAACTAGAACCTGATTCGTACTTGTTGTCTTTGTTAAGTGATATATCTCCCTTATGAACAAGCACATTCTCGATCTTTATGGCATTTTCTACCATTTTCTCAAAAGAAGTATGATTCTGCATTTGTAGGTGATAATTGATTTCCATAAGTAAGTTATTGATAAAGATTTCTAATTTTTCATTTTTTCAGATCTCTCTGGCATAGAGTGAAAATTTCTTCCTCTAGCATTTGAGGAAGGTCAGGAAGGGTTCTCCCAACTTTTGTTTAAGATTTCAAATGTCGATCATAGTGACCAAATGTTGAATATTTTAGAAGTATTATTGGTAAAATAGTTTGATTAGCTCCTCAAAATTCTTGATGGTTAGAGTCATTTTAGAGAACCAATGAATGGCTGCTCCTCCCAGAGATCATGAGAAAAGACACATTAAGTAGGTTGGTTCATGCATAAAATCCATGGATTGAGTACAAAATTCTCTGACATGATCTTGGGGGTCAAAGTTTCCATCTTATTTGTCATATTTCGATATCTCCACTCTTTTTGGGAGTGTTGGCATGTACAAGTTTTTATCGAATGGAAAGGGGCATAGAGCCTCCATAGAGAACTCTTTAGGTTCCTTCTCTTTTTCCAGCTTGTTGAGCTTAACGTGCATGGCATGCATCTGTTTCATCATGGTTGTTATGGGAGTTTCTTCCTCTTATGTGATGATATTATTGACATTAAAGTCTTGAGGAAGTTTGGCTCCTTCTTTAGCTAGTTGTAAGAAATAGGCCTCTTTCTCTTCTTGCAAGAAGTGTTTCATTGTTCTTCAAAACACATCATCATTTCTATATCATTCAACTTCAGATGGTGTTGATTCGAGATCTTCTCCATGATTAGAGTGATGACCTTGAGAGCCTTGGTATCCTCCTCCTTGAGACAATGTGGTGTTGTGAGGACTCATGGGGTTTGATTGATGTGGATTTGATTGATTACCTCTGTAGGTTGATTGGGGAGGATTAGAATAACCTTTCTTTAGATGTAGATTACCTAGAGAGTCTTCTTCATACCGAGTAGTATCGTATGGTTAATTAGTTGTCTGAATAATGTAAGAAGACAAAGGTGATTATTTAGGTTCCTCTCTAGGTTTTCTATGTGATAAGCCCAGATTTCCACCATTTACCTTGGGTGAATCAGAAGAGAAAGATTAAGACAATTGATGAATGATCGGATTTGGGAAATTGAATGACGCAACCTTGTCAAGAATGAATTGGTTTTATTGGATGTAAGTGCAAGATATTGTGCCCTAGATGTATGGGTAGATGCCCAAAAGATAGCGGATATGAGTTTATAGCACTTAGCTATTTTGAGGATTGAATTGGAAGATGATTTTGACAAGGTTTTGACACAAGATGAAATGGGATTCAAATCGATAAATCAGAAGCCTAGATCAAACTCAAGAGACCACTTTAGGAAAATGAATTGGATTTTTCTGGTTTTCTGCTTTGTTCTTGACATAGTGAATATTCTAACAGAATTTGGTGATTGACCGTAATGATTGAATTTCAAAAAAATTTGAAGGCTTTCTGACAATTTTGATAAAGCTTTTGTATGACTTTATATAAGCTCATATGAGTCAGGATTGGGTCTGATATGATAATTGGCAAAACTTGTACGACAATTGACTCCAGTATTGAACTTTGCCTAGGTATTCTGACAATAATCATACGATAAAGTAGCGGTTCCCATACAAGTTTTTGGGGGTTCTAAAATAATAATTGCAAAACTCATATGACTTTTAATTTTCTAGGACAACAGTTGACACCAGAAAGGATTTTTGCTTCAAATTTGGTCAATGTTTCAACTATTTGGTGTTTTCAGTATCAAGTTGATTGCAATTTTTTCTTTCCAGGTTTTGAAGATCTATGTATTGGATTTGTATCAGGTTGTTTAACATAGCAATAGGCTAACAATCATAGAAAATAGAGGGAATTAACTCAATGAATTAATCATGCCTATCTTACCCTATCTAGGAGAAGAGATGTATTACTTTCTCATTGGCTTAGGAATACACTCATGTACTTCTCATAATATGGCAAGACAACAACATGTAATGGATGTTGAAGCCCATATTAGCTGAGTTCAAGCATCGAAGAGGGCTCGATATAATGAGTTTCTTGGGGTGATTACTATTCACCTCGCACAAGAACTACAAATCCTTCAAAGGTAGATCAGTAGTAAACTAGGTTAGTGTTTTAATCAAGGCATCCATTCATAACTTTCCTTCATAGTCCCGCAAGAAAGATTTAGGCTGTTAACCCTATGAGCACTCTAATCAGTGTAGTCTTGCAAGCAAGATTTAAGTGGCTCCTCTCTACACAAAATCAAAGTGTGTTCATGGCACAAGGCCAAGGAACAAATACAGCTATGTCTTTTGAGGCTTTAACCTCAAGGAAGTGTCAAATGGGGTGGAAGAGTCAGCTTAAGACTTGTCCCCACTTGGTTTGTTCCTGGGAGCTTTTTACCTCTCTGACGTGCCCTCTAAAGGATTAATTGAAAAGTGAGGTTGGGGACCACAGGATCTAGATTTATAATTCTCTAAAAGATAAGAACATAATCCCCTAACCTTTTCCTTTTCCCTATCCAAGACACGCCAAGCAGTATTAATCCAGAGACTGTTAGAAATAGGGAATACTGAGAGGTGGGGGTGAATCAGTATTCTACAAACTTTTACTTTTTCCCAATTATGGATATAACAAATTATCTTAGTGCATCCATAACATAGAAGGATAAATAACATGCATAGAAATAAAATAAAATAACTCATAACACATTATTTATTCTCGAGGAAACCCTGGCCAAGGGAAAACCTTGGTGGGGATGGTACCCACAAAGATCCACTAATCAAAAGTATCCTGTTAAGGATGTTGACCCTGTTAGGACTCTATTACATGTATATAGTGTCTTAGTCCCAATTAAGGGACTATAGGCCTTGTTAGAAGCCTCAACCCTATTAGGAGTTGGTAGTACAAAATATGATTACCGGATGAGCCCACTGCCCAAACAAGTAATATATAATATTCACTGATTACAAATATAGGTCAAGGCACATAACCTTATTCTTCTTTCAACTTTGCATTAATATCTCTTCACTACTCTTTCACTATCACTATTATATACATATCATATCTTAAACTATCTTACATTACATCATTACATCTTTATATAAGTTATTAAGATTAATAACTCTTACAGTTGGCTTACATAATACAAAATATCTTTACCCAAGGGTTAACATCTAGGATGTCATCCCTTTATATTGTTAAGTCATTATTTTGATAAACAAAATAATCCCTTAACTCTTTGTCAATTCTATCTTCATATTCTATCATGTTGGCTTAACACTGTCTTTAGTAAAACTATCATAACTTATTCCGTACATTCCGTACTGACTTGCATTCTTAGGTGAGTCTTCAATAGTCACCATAGTATCTATGTTCAAGTGTGCAAGCACTGAACTTACTCCAATCAACATCGCCAATCAAAGCTATCTTCGAGTACACTGGCAAAAATATTGTCTCATACTTAGACAATTTTGCATTGTACTCTATCATACTTGCTCTCTAACTTGTATGATCTTCATGTAAAATATATGTTTCAATAATGAAAATATCTATGCATTGAACTCAACCAAATTACCAATAATCTCCCCCTTTGTCATTGGTGGCAACATATGAGAAAATTGGCTGTCTTAGACTTCAAAATTTCAAAATTGCAGCCATAGTACAAAATACGTATGTATTGTCCTTATGACTCCAAAAATCTTATCTATGTATAGTACTCCCCCTAAGAGTATGTATCCTTATCAATTTTCTACTATATATCTCTCCCCCTTTGATAACAATGACAAAAAAAAAAAGGTAAAGAGGGTGACAAAACTATGTTCAAACAAGAGTGTTATACCTTGATTCAATATTGCAAAGCTAGTAGGCTTGCAACACAATCTACAAAGTTAATCTTCATGGCCTCTAACTCTTCCTCCCATGCCTTCTTAATTGAATCTACAAAATTGAGTAGTGCGCACAATCCATAAGATGCAATTTCACATGCTTGGAGATTTTGAAAACTAAACTTCTAGAAAGATGTCTTGGATGAAAGACATTCTTCCAATTGTCCTTCAACAATACTCAATTTTATAGAAACATGCTCTCTTAAAAGAGTGAATCTCTTCAGCTTTCTATCCTTGTCATCTTGTAAAATTCTTATTTCATCATATATCTAGAAGATTTTCTTCTCAACATCAAGTACCTTCACATTAGGGCTTGAAAGAAGGTTTATCTCAATTTGAATTTCTGCTTCCTTAGTCTTCATCTTCTACACTTCCTCTACTATCAGGTTTTCTGATTTTGTACACTGAATGTACAAAGATTTTCCTCTTTCTAAATTCTTTCTCAAATCTTTTATGTAGATATCAAGATTGTTGATATCATTCCTAATGTTCTGACTTATATCCAAAAGTGTTTTGGCCTCATAGGCTGCTTGAACCTTTACCTTTTCTATATTAGATAAGTTGGTAAACTCATCATCAAATGTGTTCATCACTTTCTTTTCTCTTTCCAGAGGGTTAGCTTCTGCAATTTGTGTGGTTACAATGCCTTGTAACTTCTTAGTAATCTCCTTCAGGCATCCTTCAAGGCTCTTTACCTTCTTGTTCTCTCCAATAATCTTGTTCAAAGATGTGATCAGTTCCATTTGATCATCATCATCTACTTCCTTTCCCAAATTCTCAAATATAGAACTAATCTAAGTTTTCTTACCAGTCTCAGGTGTAAGACTGACTTCTTCTAGGGTAGGAAAAAATACTTGTTTCTCTATCACTTTAGGTTCTACAGTTCTGGTTAATGTCTTCTCTTCTCCTTTGGCACTGTCCTACTCTTCAAAAGTCAAATTATCAATAATGTTTTCAAGGTTCTTAAATAGGTTATCATCACTATCCAAAGTGATCTTTGTTCCTTCAATATTCATAGCTTCATCCTCAATATTGATGGCTAGTGGAGAGGGAATGTTCTATTATTCTACTTCTTCTACTTGCTCTGTAGGTTCAGCTGCAACTGATGGTTTTCCAACATTCTCTGTTAGTACCTTAATAATTTCTTGTTCTATTTCCTTATTGATTTCTTCATACTTACCTCCCATAATCTAAATAGTTCTCTTCTTGGTTCTCAAATGGGTGTTTAGATCCTTCATGATTTGTTTGAAGTGTTCTTCATCTCTCACATCACATAGATTTCTTACAAGATTCTCTTATTGTTATGTCTTCCTCTGATGCTCTTTTCTTTTTGTTAACAAGCTTCTTACATCAGGTATCTTACCCTGAATTGTATCAAATTTCTTATCAGACAAAATCATATGCTTTACCACTACATTTTCTAGATCCAATCTCTTTGCATAATCATATAGATCATAATATTTATTCATCTTTGTAAAGTCTCCATCTTGAATAATCTATTCATTAACTTTCTCAATTCTAGGTTTCCAATTTTTCTTCTTAATAGGAGTATCTTCATCATCTTTAATCTCTACAATTTTTCTTGGAACTGGTGGCACTAATGTCTTCTACCTCTTACCCGGTCTAGTAACAATTTCTTTCATTCTTTTACTAGGTGTAGAGGAGGATGATCTAGTGGATTTTGTTGCTTCTTGATCTTTCTCTGTTTCTTCCACTTTTACCTTTACTTGTGTCACTTCTTGCTATACTGCAACTGATGATAAAGGTGGCACATACAAAACTTCTTTTTGTCTAATTTCTCTAACTATTGTTGCTGTCCATTTGGCTATCAAGAACTCATACTTAGTCATTCCTATATCTTTTAGTATTTTCTTGATTGTACTTTCAACTCTTTTCTTTAACTGTTTCTCTTCAAGGATAGTCTTTGCGGAGTTGAAGTTCTCCTCAAAGGTTCCAAACCTGTTACTGTGAATATCTAGCTTGCTCTTAAGTAGTCTACTCACATATTCTTCTATCTCAATCTCAGAGATTTCATAGCCAAGAGGGTCTATGAACTCTACTCTAGGTTCAACTGCTTCAATGTATGTAAAGTCAGTATCAACCATAAAGCATATCTCATTTTTATACTTTTCTACAAGAGACTGTGGGATCCTTGTTCTGCTTGACATCAAATTCTAAAATGTTTTGATTACTAACACTACACTTTCATTTACTTTATCAATAACATACCTCATATACACTTTGTTAATCCTTTCCATTGTGTTTTGGCCATCATTCCAATGATTTCCAATGGTGTAAGGAAATCTTCTCAACAAATGGGAAAACATATAGGTGATTAATGATGAGAATCTAAACTGTGAATACTTAGTCTTCTTTATCTTTTCCAAATTCTGAAACAACTGAATTCTCAAAATCTCACACATATCAACTTGTACTCTATCAATACACATTAAATATGCTACATGTATCATTCATGCTACCATGTCATCTTCTCTGGAGTTAGCACAAAACTTAGTTGTAAGGATCTTACACAAATATCTAACATCATCTTGTTGTATCTTGCTAATTACTATTCCCCTGCCATTGTAAGATGAGTTTGTGTTGTCTATAACTATCTTCCTCATGTTCTTCTCATTCAAAGGAATGGCTCCAATTTTAGAAAGACCAGTTACATCATGAATTAAGTCAACTGTGATGTCTATCACTCTATCATCTAACCAAAACTTCCCATTATGAATTCTGCTTAAAATAATCTTGGTACATTCTTCATTGTCAAACTCATATTGTAAGGCATACTTAATGATCTCATTATCTTTCAAATGCTCAAACCCTACTTTTAATGACGTATCCTGATTGTAGATCTTCTAATATTCTTTTGTGAAATCACTATCACTGAGAGTCTCTAGCTTACATCCCAGATAACTTCTAACATTTTCTAGATGTAAAACTTTGTCAGGTACAGATGATAAAGCTAACTTAGGATCATCTTCCAAGGGTTCTACTAGTTCCCTTTTCATCCTAGGTCTATTTTTATCTCTGACATTATGAATCAAAGAAACATCCATGACTTCCACTAATTCCTCAACTAATTTAGAGATCTGCCAAGTAAAATACCTTGATTCTGTGATTTAGGGCTTGTGTAGATTCGGTACAAAAATCCTTCACCAAATCTTTGCAAAATGCTTTCAAATCATTGCTCTTCGATCTCCTTAATACTTGTATTCACTTTGGTGATCAAATAATACCGATTATAACCTTTTATCATTTCAATCTCACATAGATCTGACATCGCATTCAATTCTTTTGCTGCTTCTTTCCAAAAAGTTGTTTCTGTTAACTTGCAAAACTTAAAATTCCTTGCGATCTCACAAAACATAATATTTTTCTATGCACTCTTAACCATAGCATTAGTACATCATACAATACCTTGCATTAACTACACAAGACTCAATTCATCATATATCAACTTCTACACTATTCTAAGTTCCTATTCTACTGTAACTTTCATGAATTAAGTACTTTGAGATGGGTTAGGTAGAGATTCATTCTTACCACTTGATACTTCACCTTTCTAATTACCTTCAATGTTGAATATGTCTCCTTGATCTGTGCTTTTAACAAACTTCACTTCTTCTGAATTACTACAACATCCTTTCTGATTGTTACTTGCATCTTCATTTCTTCTTGCGTGACTTATAGGGTTAGGATTAGGATGAAAAAATTTATTGTTCATTCTGCAAAACCTTGTTGTATGTCCAATCTTGCTACATATCTAGCAAACTATTCCATTGTTTCCATATCTTGGTCTAGACTAATTTATCTGTGATCTACAATTTCTAGCAATGTGTCCAACCTTGTTGCATCTATAACATACTACTCCATTTCCTCTGTTCATATCTTCAGTAGGTTTCTTATCTGCATCGTTAGTATTTCTAAACATTCTACTACTATTGTTATTCTCAACAAAATCATGACAATTATAACAATAACAATTAAGAAGTTTAAATTGCTTGTCTGTGCAATCTTTCTTCATATGACCAAAAGTATTACAAGAAAAACATCTACCTTTGAATTCTCTTTGCATACCTTTAGGTGACTCCTCTCACTTAGGTGGTTCTTCTTCTTTAGGTGTCTCTTCAAATTTTTCAATTTCATCAAATTTCTTTTCATCTATGCTTTCAGACATTTTCAAATCTTGTTCCTTGCTTTCTTCACTTGCTTTAGTTGTGTTGAATCCAAGATCAGTTTTATCATAGAATGGTTTTTGATAAGACATTTGTTCATCAATCTTCTCACTAGTTGAATATAGTCTTTCAAGTTGCTGCTTAGATTGAGTCAATTCACCTTTCACAATTGTATTGTATTTTTCAAGTTCAGCATACTACAAATTGACTTTCTCAAGTTCAGATGTTACTTTACCAAGTTTAGATTTTAGCCCTTCATTTTCAAGCTTCATATTTTCATTCTCAGATTTCAAGTTTGCTTCATTCTTTCCATTTCCATCTTTCAGACTTAGCTTTAGATTTGCTATCTTCATTTCATGTTTCAGGATCTCATTTTATTTTTCTAAGTTGTCATCACAATCTTTAATTTGTATTTCAGATTTCTTTTCTGATTACAGATCTTCCAACTTGTTTTTTTAGTTTCTCAATGAGGTTATTAGCATCATCATATTTTCCTTTCAGAGTGTCTCTTTCTTCAGTAAGCATATCAATCTATTCAAGAGCTTCTTCAAGATTTTTCTGTAGCTGATCCATGTCCATAGAGATCTTACTCAAGCTGCTAGGCTTTCCTTGAATAATTGTTTTCCGAGTAACTAAGCTCTAATACCAATTGTTAGAAATAGGGAATACTGAGATGGAGGGTGAATCAATATTCTACAAACTTTTACTTTTTCCCAATTATGGATATAACAAATTATCTTAGTGCATACATAACATAGAAGGCTAAATAACATGCATAGCAATAAAATAAAAGAACTCATAACACATTATTTATTCTTGAGGAAACCCTGGCCAAGGGAAAACCCCAGTGGGGATGGTACCCACAAAGATCCACTAATCAAAAGTATCATGTTAAGGATGTTGACCATGTAAGGAGTCTATTACATGTATATAGTGTCTCAATCCTGATTAAGGGACTATAGGCCTTGTTAGAAGCTTTAACCCTATTAGGAGTTGGTAGTACAAAATATGATTACCAAATGAGCCCACTGCCCAAACAAGTAATATAAAATATTCACTTATTAAAAATATAGGTCAAGGTACATAACCTTATTCTTCTCATAACTTCACATCAATATCTCTTCTTTTTCTCTTTCACTATTGCTATTACATACATATCATATCTTACACCATCTTACATTACATCATTACATCTATATATAAGTTATTAAGATTAATAACTCTTACAGTCAGCTTACATAATACAAAATATCTTTACCCAAGGGTTAACATCTAGGATGTCATCCCTTTATATTTTTAAGTTATTATTTTGATAAACAAAATAATCCCTTAACTCTTTGTCAATTCTGTCTTCATATTTTGTCCTGTCAACTTAACACTATCTTTAGTAAAACTGTCATAACTTCTTCTGTACATTTCATACTGACTTGCACTCTGAAGTGAGTCTTCAATAGTCACCACAGTATCTATTTTCAAGTGTGCAGGCACTAAACTTACTCCAATTAACATTGCCAATCAAAACTATCTTCGGCTACAGTAGTAAAAATATAATCTTATACTTAGACAATTTTGCATTGCGCTTTGTCATACTTGCTCTCTGACCTATGCAATCTTCATGTAGAATATATGTTTCCATAATGACAACATCTATGCATCCAACTCAGCCAAATTGCCAACAGAGACAGTATCCAAACTGGCACCGAACAAGACACCTTTTGGGTTTTTGATTCTCCTTAGTAGGAGAAGAGCATAATCCCCTTAGTATTTTCCCCAATGGCAATAGATGCATGTACCTATTAAATTAAGTGTCTATGAAAATGAAATTAAAATTTAACCAAACACAATATTTGCTTGAATTATAGTAGGCAACCTACAAAATTAACTTGGCAGAAAGTTTTCTAGAATGAGCTTTCTTTGACTAGTAAATTTTCTGAAAGTAGGGTTATCTGCAAAAGATGGCTTAGAAGTCATGACAAGAAAGGCCAAAGATTGGGGTTTTTATGCTCAATCTTCATCTTTCATCCTGTACAGATATTGTTAGGCTGCTAAAAATGACTAGAAACAGCAAGTATCAATCATTAGGGTTAGCTATCAGTCCAAATCTAAAATCCAAATCTGAAAGACTACCTAAAATTATGATACAACAATTAAAATTCTAGTGTCAAAACTCGTATGACAATATGCTAGTTCCCATATGACAATTCAGAAATGATACGATAATGGGTAAGTATGCATATGACAATTTAGCTCCCATACGATAATGTTCATGCAATCGGCATGACACTTCAAATTATCATCTGTCGTACCATGGACAAAGAGTTCTGATACGACAATCTATGGAATGTCGTATGAAATTGTACAAATAGAAAATTAAAAATTATAGTTTTAAGAGAAATTGTCAGAAAAGTAAATATCCAAAATGGAAACCCATTGCAGGGCCCCATGATGGGCACCAGAAATGTGTGTGTGAAAATTGTACCTAGCTGTAGACAAAACACTTCAATAAAACATTATTGGTTAATCTGTCAGAAAATCTACAATATGAATAAGCAGAATTAACCAGGTGATTTACTACCTTCTAGTAGGTGTGAGTATGGTATTCTCAAATTATGGCCAAGATTAGTGACAATGTGAGTATGGTATTCTCAAATTATGGCCAAGATTAGTGACAATGCAACACCTAAATGAAGGATTTGACGCAATGAAAGTAATGAAAATATGGATGCAGATTAATCTATTTTTTTGGATTTTCTATGCAATATGATGAAAAACTGATATGAAATTGATCTAAAATAGATTGAAATGAATTGCAAATCTAATCTAACAATGCTATGGAATGCTATGAAAATGATGAAAAACAAGAATCAAGAATTATCACAATCTCACAATATTGCTAGATCACACAAGCCACATTCTCCAAATTCGCAGGTGTGTTTTCGAAGGACTGAGCCTCGTTTATATAGAGATCCAAGGCTTGAGGGTGCATGGAAAAGCCATAAATCACTCTTGATGAACTCAGCTTGATTTTTGAGTTATCAATGAATTAGAAACAGTTAACTTACAAAATCATGCAAAAGCATCTTTTTAACTCAAGTCAGAAGTTCAGTTCACTTTTTCAACTCACAATCACATGTTGAGTTTAGAAAGTTAACAAATTGAATTGATTTCTTGATTTGAAGTTGATTGCTTTTTTTATTATGCATGATTTAATATGAATTTATTTAATATTCCAAGTGATTTATTCTCAACTTAACTGATTTTTAACTAAAAATAACTAATTCATGGATTAATCAATTATTTAATCAAACTTTATCCGAAAACTATATCATTAAATTTGACAATCTAATTTAATCAATTAAATAAGAATTTAATCAATTATTTATAGTATTTTTGAATTATTACCAAAATTAAATAATATTAATTAGGAATAAATAGAATTAAATCTAATTAAATAAATTAAGTGGGAGAATTCAATTTAATTAATTAAATATTTATCATATTCAATTAGTCAAATTTAGAATAAATAAAAGAATATCATTTATCACCAAATAATATTTAATCACGAGATAATTTGGATAAATTAGGAATATCTAGGAAATATTCCCAATGCAGAATTGGGATAAAATCAATTAGGATTTTGATAATTTGATGTGCAGATGTGCCTTAGGTTAGGACTTTTGTGTCAATTTTGATTGATTTTTCAATGTAGGAGGTCAATGGTCCTATAGCCCATTTTTGGGGTATTACACTTTGCTCTAGAACCATAGGCATGGCTTGCCTTGGATTGTGGTCCTTGTTTGTTATGTCAATTTCTTTGATCCTAATATGAACAAGTTTTGGTTTGTTTTAACTTGTGAGATCCTTTGGCTTTTTTGGAAGCAGATAAATCAGGAAGTGTTCTAGAATTTGAAGAGGCAACTTACTGAGTTTAAACTTAAACTCATTCATTACTATATTATGTCACAGGTTTCTATTACACTGGAGATTTCTAAAGCCAAGTTTATTATGCTTATGAAGGAAGGCTCCATGTTGATTCATAGAGATGACATCCAGGCAATGCAATACCTTAGCAGACACAAAGATATGCTTAAGCCATAGGAGGTGGTGGAGCTCAAAAATATTATGAAGGAACTTAACATTAATGAAGAGACACAAAGTAACTACCATACTCATGGCTCCAAGCATAATATTAATATTGAGAAGTGTTCTCAGGCAGTGGGTGAGCAAACTCCTGAATATATTGCTAGCTCCTTGGTAGATGCTTTTGGTGATGGGCTATGGGCTTCTAGTGGCACTACAGTATGGAAGAATTCTAGTCTTGGCTCAGGCTTTGGGTGGGGCTCTTAGGCCGTAATCAATGAAGTGGTCCTATACATTTTCACATACCATGTAATTATATCAGTTAGACAATGTTGGTTACTATGCTTTTACCTCATGCAAGAATTTTGTAAAGTTTAAGGGGTTTTGTTCTATAATCATGTTATTGGTTAGGGACCTAGGTTTCTCTGGTGACATATCGCCTAATCTCAATAACTCTTTTTTTGTGGGGTTATACTGGAAATGTAAACTCTCGAAGTGAAACTCTGATGTAACAAGTTTATCCACTATCTTTATATATATATATATATATATATATATATATATATATATATATATATATATATATATATATATATATTGATATGCATATGAGCATAATCTTTTTATAGAATTAAAATAAAATAGGAAAAATATATTTAGTTGCATGTTATTTAGGAAAGATATATTCAGTTGCATGTTACTTAAGGAAGATATATTCAGTTGCATGTTATTTAGGAAAGTCTATTCACTTGCATGTTATTTAAAGAAGATATATTCAATTGCATGTTATTTAGGAAAGATATATTCAGTTGCATGTTGTTTAGGAAAGATGTATTCACTTGAAAATTATTTAAGGAAGATATATTCAGTTGCATGTTATTTAGGAAATATATATTCAGTTGCATGTTACTTAAGGAAGATATATTTAGTTGCATGTTAATTAGGAAAGATATATCTAGTTGCATGTTATTTAGGAAAGATATATTCAATTGCATGTTATTTAAGGAAGACATATTCAATTGCATGTTATTTAGGAAAGATATATCCACTTGCATGTTATTTAAGAAAGATATAGTCAATTGCATGTTAAATAGGAAAGATATATCCAATTGCACGTTACTTAAGGAAAATATATATTCACTTACATATTATTTAAGAAAGATATATTTATTTCCATGCAATGGTGTATTCTATTTTTAGAAATTCTATTTTAGAAAAAATATTAATTAAAAAAATATTCATTTTGGAATTCGCATGCAATAGTATTCTATTTTTAAAAAAATTATTTTTTTGAAAGAATAATAATAATAATTTTATTTGATAATAGTTTAATTGATGATGTGTTTATTATTGGAGTTTTTGGTTGTTGTGTTTGAGTGTCGCTATGGGTAGCATTAAGTTGGCTAATAGGAATTATTACCAAAGACTTGGAGTTGATTTTTTTGTTGATGTGTATGTGCTTATTCGTCTTGCATTGTGATGTGTATCATTTTGATCTTTTATATCCAACCTCATTCTATTGAAGCTTATGATTATGAATGCACTTTGAGGGTTTTTTTTATATTATAGTTATGTGAGAGCCAGTGTGTTCTTGTTATAATAAGGAACTAATTTGAGGATCATTTTATCATTTGGTTATTTTTTTCTTATGAGCCTAGGTAGGTTGTCTAAGTGTATAGATGGATAGTGACTTACAATGGGGCTTGGGGCCCTAAGAGACTACCAAGATAACTCATTGTTGTTAGAAAGTAAAGTCCACCAAGATAACTAAGAGAGTAGGGTGAATCAGTTATCTGATAATTATAACCTTTATCAACTTCAACAACATTTAACCATATAATCAATGTAATTAACAACCATAGAAAGATATTCATACACAATGACACAAGATATGTTGACTAGGGAACCTCTTGATCAAAGAGTAAACCCTGGTGGGAATGATGCCCACAAAAGATGCACTAATATGAATATTCCTTGTGAAAGGATGGGCTCTATTAGGAGTCTTATGAAATACATTCAGTAAATATGAGTCCCTGTTAGGAGACTTTGAATCCTTGCTAAAAGATTCTAACTCTATTAGGAGTTATGGAAGACAAAAGGACCCACTGCCCAAATAGCTTCAATGGAAAGATCATTGAACACACTGTCCAACTGATCTCTAGATTATTCAATAGAATAATATCAAATCTTTTCTGATCTCAAAAATGTTACCTCATCTCTGACTGTGCCAAACCACACTCACTGCTACACCAAATCTCAATTTCAGATCTCTGTACTTCACATGTCCTCTTTCACAAATTCACTTTCACAACTTTCATTCACTTCATCATTACATCCATATCCATATTGCAACAAGGAAAAACATTCCTTCATTTATACCACACTCAAGTAATTACAAATGAGTCAGCATCTAATTACAAAATAAAAGTTTCCACATGTTACATCAAAAATTATATAAAATTGTTAGCTTCCAATTAGAATAACTCTTCACTCATGCAACCTCGAAGTTTGTGTTTTCATCCACATTACTATAAAAATGTCTCCAACTTCTCTCTAACTGCACAAAACTAGATTCCATCCCGATTAGGAGATATCATCTGATTTTCACAAACTACTACTCAGGAACACTGCCTGAGTACTGCTTCCACTGAAATGATCATAACTTTCATGTTTAAATGAATTACTATTTGCACTCTTAACCATGAACATATAACATAACAAAGAGTAAATCCTCAACATCACATAGCTTTATCTTCAATATCCCACGTGCGCTAATCCAAACATTGTCTGCTTCTCTGCTAGTCTCCAGAAAATCACTGTGTTGACATCAATGACAATCAAAATCATGAATGCAACAACTAATACTAAAGAATGGCTACCAATACTCCCACAGGATATATTCAGCATTCATTCCTAACAATCTCCCACATTGGCATTGATGGCAACATAGATGAAAAACATCCAATCTTCCATAAATCCAACACTGCAACACTGTTGCTCCTCTTCATCAATCAAATCTTGCTTTGTTTTCCTATTCAGTTCTCTTCAATAGATGGTACAAATGGTTTTGTAGACTATGATTTTGAACCTGTTACCTGTCTTGAAAGGCTGAAACATTCAAACATTAGACTAATCTAACATGTTCATGAACTAAAAAATAGCATAAGACATGAAAACAAAACCAAAGCCACCTCAAGATTGTTGCTAAAAAAACAAGTGCTATAGAGAAAATGTTTGATTCGCTTCAATTAGAGGGATGTGGGTGTGCTCTCTAAGCACTTGGAGCATATTCTAATGCATACTAAGATTGATTTTAGACCAAATATAGGTGTGATATGATGCTATATGCTATGCAAAACAATAAAAGAAACTATGTTAATCCATTATTACTAAGCTATGATGTTCTTTAAGAAAGCTTGAAGATGATAAAAAGAAACTAACAATTAGTATTGCTTATGCTAAGTCTAGAGCTAAATGGACATGATAACAATGCATAAAATGAAAGGTGAATGGATATTTTGCTCTTGGAAATGAGGACTATTTATAGACTTTTGGGAGGATGAATGAGTGGCTAGGATCAAAATCCTTAAGAGAGGCCAAGATTCATTCAAAGGGGAGCACATGGATTGTGCTTGTTCAAGGCCACCTCCTTGTGACAAGTGTCACAAGGGCATTGGGTTGAAAGATGGGAGGAATGTGCACAATTTGGGAAATGTGCCTAAGGTCAAAAGGTGTAAGAAAGGGGTGAGGGGCTTCTTAAATGCATCATAAATGCATGTAAGAGGGATAAGGAGGCTTTAAATGCACTTAATGCATGTAAGAGAAGCCTCTAGAAGTTTGTTGACTTTGGGTCAAGCTTAGGAGTTGGCTAACCTTGTTTAAGGAATGTGACAAGGTTAGGGGGAGGATTAGGATTAGGATTAGGAGATTTTAGGATTAGGATGGGTGAAGAGGTTGGGTTGAGAAGTTTCTAGAAGAGTCTAGAGTTTTCTTAGGTTTTATGGAATAAAAGTTTATTCATTCCAAAAGCTTAAGTTTGGGAAAATTTATTGAAATATTTTCAATAAATATGAAAATTAAATATTTAATCTTAATTAAATATTTTGAGTTGAGATTAGGGTTAGAAAAGGTGGGATTAGCCTTTTAATTGAAATTAAGAAGGGATTAGAAGATTTTGGAAGAGGTTAGTGGTTTTAGGAAAAAAGGCCAACTTTTGGTCAAAAAATAAATTAATTATTTTTTGGGGGATTTTTGGTCAATTTATTAATTAAAATAATTAATAAATAGGGGATTAATGTTTAAATAAGATTTAAATATTTTTGGGAGGGATTTCTTAATTAAATATTTTTAATTAAGAAAAAGGGATTTAATGACATAAAAATAAATTAATTAATTAATTAAATAATTAATTAATAAATGATGATGTCATCAGGGATTTTTCAGAAAATAAAAATACTTTATTTTCTAAAGGATTTTTAGGTGTCTATAGGTTTTTCATGTACACTTCTCCCCCATTGACATCAATGACATAAATTTCATCATTGTGTCAACAACAACTCCAATGTCTAAAGATGTTCAAAAAATACATTCACTAGAGTCCTCATGACTCAGTTCAGATACACATACTCCCCCATAGAGGAACTTGTACCAACATCTAGTCCAAAATAAAGATAAGGCTCATATACCACTGGATGGATGCAACAATTTGCATCATTTCTCAAAAGTAGGCTGGGGCATAACCCCAAGCATACCTCTCAAATACTCAAATATATCCTTAGGCAAAGGTTTTGTAAATATGTCTACTATTTTCAAATTTGTGCTTATGTATTCAATTCTGACTTCTTTCTCAACAACTTTCTCTCTTACTACATGATACTTTATCTCTATATGCGTAGTCTTAGAATGTAATACAGGGTTCTTAGACATACTAACTATGCTGGTGTTATCAAAATGTATAACAATAGGCTCAACAAATTTTATTCCAATATCCTTCAGCATTTGCTTCATCCAAATTATCTAGTTACAATTGTGTGTTGCTGCTATATATTATGCTTCTATTGCGCTTTGTGAAATACAATTCTTCTTCTTGCTTAGCCAAGAAACCAATCTTCCTCCAAGAAAAAATGCTCCACCACTGGAGCTCTTTTTATCATCAACATTGCCTCCCCAATCAGCATCTGTATATGCACATAGAGTAAAATCATCAGATTTTTCATACCACAATCCATACTCAATTGTGCCTCTTAAATATCTCAGTATCCTTTTCACTGTTGCATAATGTGATTCTCTAGGTTCAGCTTGAAATCTTGCTACAATTCCAACTAAATGTGCTATGTCTGGTCTTGTATGTGTCAAGTACTCCAATCCTCCAATCATAGATCTGTACTTATTATGTTCAACTACAAGAGTCTCATATGTGCTAGATAACTTATGTCTAGTTACCATAGGTGATCCAACTGGTTTACAGTTCTCCACTCCAAATCTTTTTAAAAAATCATTCAAGTATTTTGTCTGACTAACAAAGATACCATCACTATTTAGTGTTATCTATAATTCCAAAAAGTATTTCATTTCACCAATCATACTCATTTCAAATTCGGTCTTCATTTCATTAGAAAATTTATCACTGGCTTCATCTTCTCCTCCAAAAATAATGTCATCAACAAAAATAACTACAACCAACAAACCATTTTCAATTTCTTTTGTGTACCAGTTGCTATTAGTTGTTCCTTTTGTAAATCCCAATTTTATCAAATACTTGTCCAATCTTGCATAACAAGTTTTAAGTGCTTGCTTTAGTCCATATAAAGCTTTCTTCAGTTTACATACCATGTCTCCTTGAGTTAAATGAAAACCTTCAGTCTACTCAATGTAGACTTCTTCTTCCAACTCTCCATTCAGAAATGGTAACTTCACATCCATCTGATATACTTTGAATTTCTTGTAAGCTGCATAGGCTAAAAGCACTCTTACAGCTTCAATTCTTGCTATTGGTGCAAAAGTTTCTTCATAGTCAATTCCTTCTTACTGTAAGTATCCTTTACATACCAATCTTGCTTTGGTTCTTACTACTTCTCCTTGTTCATTCATCTTGTTTCTGAATACCCATTTAGTTCCAATAACATTCTTATCTTTAGGTCTAGGGACCAATTCTCATGTTTTATTCTTTTCAATATGATCAAGTTCTTCTTTCATAGCTTTAATCCAATGTTCATCTTCACAAGCTTCACTAGTGGATTTAGGTTCAATTTGAGAAATCAAACATAACTGTTCTTGTACCTTATTTCAAGTTAGAACTCCTATGTATATGCTTCCAATAATCTTCTCAATAGGATAATTCCATGATAAATTCTTGTTAGGTGTCACTGTCTCAGATCTCACTTTAGGTGTCAGTTCTTCAATGATTTCACTGTGGCTTTCATTCAACAAATCACTATTAGTTTCATAGAATAATTCAGTAGTCTCAATGTTTGGTCTAGGATGAGCTCCTTCATCTGATTCATAATCAAGCATTCTTTCCTAAATTTTAAACTTTTCATCAACTTTAACATTTGCACTCTCAACAATAGTCTTAGTTCTCTTATTGTAACATCTATAAGCTTTTCTCTTCAAAGAATATCCAAAAAATATACCTTCATCACTTCTAGGATCAAACTTTCCAATATCATCATCTCTCTTTATATAACATTTGCTTCCAAAAATTCTAAAATACTTAACTGAGGGTGCATGTCCAAACCATAATTCATAGGGTGTCTTATCTGTGTCTACTCTAATTTGTACTATGTTCATTGTATACACTGTTGTGTTCACTTCTTATCTCCAGAATATCTTCACCAATTCATTCTCAAATAACATAGCTCTTGTTGCTTCAATCACTGATTTTTTCCTCCTTTCTGCAATACCATTTTGTTTAGGTGTTCTAGGGCTGAAAACTATCTCTTAATACCATTCACTTCAAAAAAAGTGTTAAATTCTCTAGAAGTAAATTCTCCACCTCTATCAGATCTCAAACATTTAATCTTCATTCCAAATTCATTCTCAACTTTATTCTTAATGATCTTAAACTTATCAAATGCTTCAGACTTTTCTTTAAGAAATGCAATCCACATCATTCTTGTAAAATCATCAACAAGAATCATAAAGTACCTTTCTCCATAGAATCCTCTAGTCCTTGTAGGACCATTCAAGTCTATGTGAACAATCTCCAACTTCTCTGTAGATGTAAACTTCTTACTAGGAAATGAACTTTTCTTTTGTTTAGCCATGACACATTCCTTGCAAATCATGTTAGTAGGCTTCATAATTGTAGGCAAATCTCTTACTGCAAGTGTAGTACTCACTTTCACAATGTTATCAAAATTTATATGACAAAATCTTTTGTGCCATAACCAACTTTCATCAATCTTAGTAATCAAACATGTCATCTCAGTAGGATTCAAATGAAATACATTACCTCTTGTTCTAGATACAGTACCAATCAAATTTCCATCTTTGTCTTTTATCACACAAGTTTTCTCAGTAAACCAAACTTGATATCCCTTATCAACTAATTGTCCAACACTCAAAATGTTATGTTTCAAACCATCCACAAAGTAAACATCATCAGTATTAGTCTTTCCATCAAGAGTAATAGATCCTATACCTTTAATCAAACAAGGTGAATTGTTGCCAACTCTAACAACTCCTCCATCATAATTGTTAAACTTTATGAACTTTCTCATGTCTCCAGTCATATGATGTGAACAACCACTATATATAGTCCAATCAACTTTCTTTTCAACTTGAGAAACTGGGGCTTTTTCTTCCTTAACCTCTGTTTTAAGATTTTCTTCTTTAATTGCTTCAAATCCTATGTCATCATTATTCTCAGTATCACTTTCAGATAAGGTTCTCTCTATACTAGCTTCAAGTTCTTCATCATTAGCATAATAACATTCCTTAGATCTTCTAGACTTAAAATGGTTTCTGTAATTGTAAATGATAAAATATGGATGGGGTCCTAAAACAATGGTTTGCACATAAAAGAGACCCCAAAAGCAATATTTTACACTTACATTTGAATTGTATTGATATGGAAAGTAAATATAGATGACTAATGTTGAAATAAAGAGATAGAGGTACTTACCTCCGATAAAGAACCTACTAAAAATCCTATCAAATAGTCTCAGAAACTATTGATTTTCACGATCTTGAACCGAAATTATGAGATCTACAAAACCCAAAAATATTTTCCAATTCTAAGGGAGGTCATCTTTGACCCTCATAAAAGGTCAAAGACTACATTTTTATTCTGAAGGTTGATTCTGACTTTGTTCACAGATCTCAAAATTTCGGTGAAAAGGGTATCCAAATCTGCTCTCAGATCCAAAATTTTGCACCTGTACCTACAAGAAAAATGGTTTTGTTGTTTGTTTGGGGGGTTTGCCTTGGTCAAACCCTGGTTTGGAATCAACCTTAATATTGAAATTGAAAAGGAGTGTTGATGTAATTAAATATTTACTAATTACACTTTACTTAAGTTTACTTAGGATAATGCATTTGCATATTAGTTGTCATTGTGACACTTAGGAGTTTGCATTTCATTTTAGCACATGGTTAGGAGAATCTCCACTTTAGGTGTGATAATTGTCATCACATACCTCTTTCTGTGTGAAATCCACCTTTAGTGATCTTATCACATTATCATCCTCTCATTGTTGCACATGTTTCTCATACTTTGATGTACAATGGAGGATGATCCACCTTTAGTGGACATGTGATTTCACCTTGTGTGGGTGATATCTTATCATCTCCTTATCATGTAGTCTTATTTCATTGCCTATATATTTAGGCACTCCTAAATTGTATATTCAATTCATTCAATCTATCTATTCATTATTTGATTAGTTGATCATATCATATTTTGTCTCTCTTGTGCTATCTCTTGAGCTTCTAGATCTTGGTTTCTATTCTTTGCCTTAAGAAAATTTTTACTAGGAGAATGCTAGCAACTGTATGCACCCTAAAATGGTTTCCTAAACTTTGGGCCCCCATTCAAAAATTTATCAAATCCCTGAATCAATATTTTCAATTATATCAATTTCCTTGATCATTAAAATTGTGCACTTCTCTAAGTCATTACTTCTAAGAGAATCCATGGATTGGAAACCTTGAGAAATCAACCTAGAGCTCCCTATGCATGGAGTCACAAGGATATTTAGAATGCTCTCAGCTAGAGCTATTAAGCCTATAACCTTGCTAGTAAACCACACAATGGGAGATTCAATAAAGACAAGGGCAAGAATGCCAATATCCTCAAGAATCAAGATGAGAATGCAATGCAATGCTATGCTAGAAATGAAGATGCAAGTAAGCTATGAAAGGAAATGAAAGTATTACAAGACCTTCCTAATTAAGCTATGTGAGCTAATCTATATCATAAAGGAAATCTAAACTAAGAAAGCATAAACATGAAGCTGTGATGTAATGATGAAAGCTAGAATGAAAGATGATCTCTAAAAGCTCCAAAGTCTCCAAGAAATCTTGTAGCATAAGATTAGTATTCAAAAGATCAATCCTAAAATGAGAAGAGAGCTCTCCTTTTAAAGGAATTGAAAAGGGATGGACCATGGAGATTAAGAGGCAAAAGATTTAATCAAGGGTGGAGCTTGAAAGAGGAGCAATCTATGTGCACAAATAGCCTCCAATAAGAAAATAAGAGTTGACTTTTGTGTCCATATGAGACAAAAAGGCCTTTTCTTCTTTTTATAAAATAGGAATAATGTTTTATTTGTGCAACTTTAGGATAAGAGGAAAAGTGGGGCTTTTTATTTAATAAAAGGGGAGGAAATTCCTTTTAGTTAAACAAAGACTTAGGATAAAATGGTTAATCCATAGAAAATAATCGAATAAATGATAAAATAGGATTTGATCAAGGAAATTGATATAATTGAAAATATTGATTCAGGGATTTGATAAATTGCTAAATGGGGGCCCAAAGTCTAGGCGACCATTTTAGGGTGCATACATTTGCCCCTCTTTGACTAATGTGAGATCGATTTGGGATCACATGTGGTCAAAGAATGAAGTTGAAGTGTGAGATCGATTTAGGATCACAAAACAACCCAGACATGTGTTCAATGGATGGGAACATATCAAGACAAAGATAAGCTGATAAGTTGAAAGACAAGACCAACATACCTACAAATAGGAGACTATCAAGTCTCAAATAGGAGATAAGAATCTCAAGCTAAATTGATTAATAAAGCTGAATCAAAGATTTGAAGTTGATAGGTTTTTCCCCCTCAGAATCGAAATCAAAATCAGGTAGAGGAGAAGTAGCATATTGATAAATTTTAATAAAATCAAACTAAAAATAAGGTTCTTGATGTAAGATGAAAGATATAAGGATCATAGAACCAAGGTTGAATTAGAAGAAAAGAAGTGGGCTGAAAGAGAATGGAAGATAGAAGTTTGGAAGAGATGAAAAGAAATGGAGAGAAGGAAAAGAATTTGCCTCAAGAAAGGGAATGCCCCAAAATCAATCAACTGTTTAAGATAGGAAATTTTGATTGAGATCATGAAAGAAGATAAGGAAATGAGGATCAAAACGTGATCAGAATTGATTAAAAATCCAAAAGAAAGATAAAGGAGATCTCTCTCCATATGAAAGATGCAAGACTAAAAATGCAAATTAACATGAAGTCTAACAATGCAAGCTACATGAAAAGTGGTTTACTTGCAAGGTCACAAAACCATTAGTCTCTAATAATCATCATCAAGCATTATTGGTAGTGTCGCAAGATCATACAATACACACTAGTATAACTATGTGAATCTGAATATGATCTATATCAGATAGATATGTGGGAATCCCGCCTAAGCATCAAAGACATGTAAGTCAAGATGACTACTGTAGTGAGATTTCCTAAGTTTGGTATAGCAAGATTATGCTCACATTGAGACACAATGAAAGTCAAGATGACTATAAGCATGCACTTGCAAAAATAGTCAAGGATAATACCTTGTAGACCCTAATGTCAAGTGGAATAAGCATAGATGCTAATGACAATTAGGACCAACAAAATATACCCACAAGCAGAAAAAGAAATAAAACATGTCCTCGTGCCCCTAGTCTTCTAGCTCGGCATCATTGAAAACTTATTAGGGAGAGAACACTCATCAAAGAAATCATCATAGACAACACACAAAGAAATAAAGTCAAACCAGTCTCATCGAGTCAAGTGTTTAAGTGTGTGTGTGTAGGTCATAGAGTCAAACATTGAGTATCACATTTGTGAATGAGAAATATTGCATCATGGTAGACTATGGGTAGGATATTTGATAAGTGTTGAGAAACACTTGATGCTAGGTAGTGTTGAAAACACAGTTTGGGGTGGTGTTGAAAAACACCATTTGCAAAGATGTCCCAAAGACCAATGCATCCTAGAGACCAAAGCTAACACAGTTATGCCCCCTAGACAAAGACAAAGAGCAATTTCAAATGAAGGCAACAAGGTCAAGGCATGATGGAAAAAGGCTAAGTGTCGAGGACCCGTGCTAAAAGACAAGGGTGCAAAGCCCTCAAGTAGCGCCTGTTTCTAGGTTTTCACCACTTGGAAGATTTTTTTTATTTTTTCAATTTTTTTGTATTTTTTCTACCAAGGCGCCTTTTTCTAGGTTTTCACCAAGGCACTTTTTCTTTTTTTTTAAAAAAAATTTTCAATTTTTTATTTATTTTTTTTGTATTGTTTTTCAAGACTTTATATGCTTTTTAAGATTTTTTTCAACATCATATATGAATTTTTTTGGAATTTTTTCAGGATTAATAAATATGGACAAAGGATGCCCCCAGACAGTGTTGGCACCTACAAAAATTTCATGGCTTTACCAATTTTCTTCCGGTCTTTGCAATCATTTTCCTAGTTTCTGGCTAAAACCCTTGGTAAAAATTCAAATAACTAGCCGTTGCATTCAAAAGACCTAAGTGTGCCCTAGCTTTGTTCTAATTTTATGTTACTTTATTTAGGCCACTTAAAACTCTAAAATGCATGTGCTAAATTGTTAACCTCTTTGTCACATGACTGCATGAACCTTTTTCATGTTATGCGATCTTACGAATAAAGGTTTTGTGTTCGGGCCCCTTTTTAATATTTGTCACTTTTCCTAAGTCTCCCTGGTTAATCTTTCCTAAGTCTATGAGCCCGGTGGTGCTTTAATTTTTCCTAATTTAGTGCCTTAATTTTTCCTATGTTTTTGGCTTAATGTTTCCCGGGCCCAGTCTCTCTAACACCATCTCAATCTAACGATCATCATGTTTTCACAAAGGATGTGTCAGAGGTATGCGCTTTTACAACGGCCATTGATTTCCTTGTGTGACATTGCCTTTCTTCTCAAGTGGGTCCACATGCCAGGTGTGCTGATATGGCAATCTCTGATTGGTCCATGGGTGAATGATTGGATGTGATGTCAATGGGACTTGATTTTCCAAAGCTCAGAGGGTTCTGACATCCATTGTTGATCAACGGTTGGCGTAAGTTCTCATGAGATGTGTCAGAGCTTTAAGATCTTACGCCAGCCGTCGATGTTACTTTATTCTCAGGTGGTAGTATTAAGGTGGGTCTGATTGCCAGAAGATTTCTATGTGCCATGGTGTGTTGAGTTGTTGGCTTTTCATTTGTCCACGTGGTGATGAATTGGATTATGTCAATGGGCTCAGGTTTTGGTCTAAAGTTTTTGGTGGCTCAGACAAATGTTTAGCGGCACCAATATTTTTGTGTGTTCTCTCCTTCACCAAGTGTTTGGTGGGGTTCCATGTCCTTTTAGTGATTATGCAAATGGTCTATTCACTAAATCTCTAGATAAACTAGTGAAGCCCTGAAGTATTAGGTGAACTTGCGATTGTCTTTGGTCGGTGATTCGCAAAATGTTTCCTGAGGTGGGTTAAGAAAAGGATCTTGCGAATTGGTGAATGAAGGCTTCTCACATTTGTAGAATAAAAACCAAGGTTAAGATGTGACTCAGCAATTCAGCAAAAAATTTTGTTCGCTGAATCACTTGACCTACCTGCAGTCAAAGAAAGTATTGAGTGACTTAGAATTTCTGCAATCGCCTAATTATAGAATAGCATAATGGTTAAGGTTTAGCTAGGGGATTGTGGGACCATTTGGCTAGGTGTCACTGAGTTGTTTTTATTTGATTGGGTGAGCTAGAAGAAAGTGAGGACACATCAATGGGCCTGAAAATTTCAAAGGGATGCCAGTGTGGAAGATCTAATGGACGGCGCATGATCTCATGAAGTTTGTCAGAGCTATAAGATTATGCGCCAACTATTTGATTAAGACCTTATGAAGAGTGGGTCCAATATGCTAATTCATCACTGACATGCCAAATTTATATTGGTCGACGTGGAAGTGATGTGGATAGTTGCCAGTTGGGCCAGATTTTTCAAGCAGTAGAGGGAAAAGATCGATGATGGGCATATGATTGGATAGAATATTCTGAGGTCATGAGGGCATGAGACTGGTCGTTGATCTAGAATCAAAATCTCACTGAAGCAGAGTTATTTTTGGGTCCTTTGTCAGTGCTGATCAGGCAGTTTCAATGAATAGCATGATGACAGGTGGCTCAAGTGGGCCCAGTCGGGGGTCTAAGGTCTGGTAGTCCTAACAAATGTGTTTAGCAGCCCAACAAATGTCAATGCTTTTTTCTCATTCATGAAAACAAGTGGCAGTGCTCCAAATTGTGTGGTAGTTCAGTGAAGGAAGGTCATGTGATCGCTAAATCTTTTAGCGGAGACATAAAGTGTTCTGTGAGCTGGCGAAACCCTTCAGTTGCCAATTCGCTAGATATGACCAAGGTTAAGAGTTTTCTTTTTTTCACTAATTTTTTGAAGTTGAACATGAGTTAGGGTTTCATTTCATGAATAAGATAAGCTTTGTCGCACATTCACCAAATGTAAACCAGGATTCCTATAGAGTTAGGCTTAAAGCCTGCAAAAAAGAAGGATCCGACAATCACGATATAAAGTTGATCTCAGTTTCAAATTGTGACCATTGATATGTTGTAGGCACCAAGGAAGTGACCATTTCTATTCAAATTCAAATTTTTAAATGGTTTCTAGTGACAAAAAGGACCAAAATTGATTGTTTTAGCAGTTGTGTTTGGTGAAAATGGTTTCCAGCTATTGCAGGGTGATCCAGAGGGTATGATGATTAATTGCAGATGCCTGTACCATCATGAAATGAACATAAGTAATGCTCGAGGAATGTTTTAGGTGTACAAATAGACTGATAAGCATGGTGTTTGCATGATATTTGATATAAATCAGGAGATTTTCATTGATGGAGATCATTCTCAGATCTATTTGTCTAGATTGCTTGGTTTTCTCCCCTAGAATTAATTATTGATTGATATTGGTTGGTTTAGTGGGTGAAACCCTAACCCTAGCTATCTGAAGCTTGTTGCATCTTGAATTCTTTGAGGATCCCAAGATAGCTAGTGGTATAAGTAGTATGAGTTCTGATTTTGTAAGGGTTCCAAGATTTTTTTTGTTTTCCTAGCTTTGTGATTTCCAATCTTTTGAATCCTGGTTCTAGTCTTTGGCAATCTAAGGGATTCTATTGTCTAGTTCCATATTCTTGATGGTTGAATGCTGATAATACAAATGTTGTAGAGAAGATTATTGATCCTATGATTTTGAGTAAAGAGTTTACTTGTATGTATTGACACACTTCCATGAAATACAATACAATTTCTACCTTAGTTATGTTATTGTCTCTTTGCTTTGTGTTTATTCTTGTGTGCTTCTATTTGTAAGGCATATAGAACATACTAGTTGTAAGGAAGCTATCTAATTGTTGTATGAGGTTCTTTCAAGGATAGAATTAAATCCTCATGTGCAATTTTAGGGAATGAACACATTTGTGGAGATTTTGATGGTAGCAAACCTAGACTGAGAAGATAATTTGTAAGGAACTTTATCTAAATTGTATGTGGTTTGAAAGGCATACCACTATATTTCTTTTGAAATCCTTCTATTGATTTATGTTGGACTCTTTTTCCCAAAGGATTAGGCACTGGTCTGATCTCTGCTATCTAAATACCTTTCAGTCATCAAACACAAAATTCATCATTACCAATACCATTTCATTTCATGTTCATGTACCTAAGATTAGGACTATCCCTGATGTTTTACAGTCCATAGTTGTTGATTCCTTGAAGAGTGAATCAAAGGTTATCCTTCCTTGAGTTTAGATCATAAAAAGAAGAAGGATTCATCACCCTTGTGCCATTGATTCATGCTATCCTATTAGTAGTTTCATTAGTCATATTCTGCAATAGGTTATTCTCAGTTGTTTTCAGAATCATATCCCATGAAATATGTTTGAGAAACTCAATAGCATGACAATGAAGACCTAATCCACTTATCCCTAGTTTACTTGAAAGAGAGTAACCTATCTGTAGGAAATACCCACCTAAGTCTTGTGGAGCTCAAAGTAGAAGGAGGATCTTATCCAATCCTCATTAATTAGGCTTTTCTTGTAAACTTGGAGACCTTTTATTGAGAATCAAGGCTCTGCCCTTGCCAAGTTTGACCTTCAAGAAAAATCTCTAACAGACTAGTGACTTCCCTGGGGAGTTGTAAAGAAATATTTTGCTAAAGTTATAGGATTTAGTTGAAGCAGTGCTCCTATCCTATACAAACTAGCTGGTTACCATTGGTGTTTGTATTTCAAAGAAAAATTCCCAAATTTTTGGGTGGTGACTCTAACAATCTTTGCAGTAGTACTGGTCATAAAATCATTCACAAAATGAGCTACAAAGGTACTAGGTCTCAGAGAAATAAGCTTCCTGAGGACAGATTGGAAGAGGGTCTTCCAAGTACTTCTAGGCCTAGTTAGACAAGGAGAGGGAGAAAAAATAGGAATATGTTTCATGCTCAGAAACATAGAGAAAATGCTAGACAAGATGAACAAATTCAGCCTACTCAGGTGAATCAAGAAGGAGAGAACACCTCTGAATATGAGGAGGCTATTGATTTGGGCTTGAACCAATATGAGGATGAGGTTCAAGTAGGAGATGCTGAATCTGAGACTACTCTCCCTGAATCAGAAGAAATTTTTGAAGAAGTCTATGAGTTGGAGAGGAGAGTCCAAGAACAAATCCATTTAAGACAGAAAAGAGACAAGGAAAAAGAAGAAAGAATTAGACATGCTATGATCAGAGCTAAGCAAGTGAAAAAGAAATTGTTGGATCTTGGAACCATAAATCAGGATCATGAGACAGAACAAGCAGAAGATTATCCTATTGTCCAGCAAGTTTATGAAGTGAGAAATCCTAGGGACAAAGGCAAACAAAAGGTTGTAGGAGTTTCAATAAGTGAACCAAATCCTGCAAGGAAGTCCATGGATCAAGTAGCAAGATTGGATGCTGACATGGAAGAAGCAAAAAGAAAACAAGAATTGTTGGCCAAAGAGTTAGAAAAGGCAAAGCTTGAAGCCACTGCTGTTGAAATGAAGAGAAAGATTGATTTCCTCAAGAAATCTTCTGGACATGCCAATACCCTTTCCACTTCTCAAGCACAAGGATCAAATGTGTTGAATACTGCTACAACTTCAGGTATGCCTAAGACTTATACTATTTCTAATACTCAAACATCTACATCTCAGGGTGGTGGTCCATCTCAAAGTGGTCCTATTCATGAAAGACATAAACAATTGGTGTTTATGGGGATTCCTAGTTACCCAGATCCCATCCCTGATGAAATTAAGAAGAAGCTTCCAAAATTCACCGGAAGTAATGCAATTACTTGTGAAGAACATTTGAAAAGTTTCATTGATGTAATAGATGACCACAACATTGAGCCAGGTGATGTGATCATGAAGCTTTTTGTTTAGTCTCTGACTGAAGATGCTAGAGATTGGTTTAGAAATTTACCTCATGCTAGTATATGTTCATGGGACCAGTTCAAGCATTTCTTCAAGGAACAGTATGGTGATAAGACCAATGAAGGCTTCATGCTTACTGAGTTCAACAATATCAATAAAAATTCAAATGAGGGTGTTGTTGAGTTTAATGTCTGATTTTAGAAGGTCATGCATAAATTATTGCAGGCTATCAGATTGGATGACAGAGTATGTCTTGTCACATACTTGAATGCTTTTGACTAAAAAATGGGATACCTTCTGAGAGATAAGAACCCTAGGAATCTAGCAGAAACTTACAAATTGGCTATTAATATAGAAAGAAATAGAAGGATATCAGGGAAGTTGGGAAGGAGAGAAGATTGTCAGCCTTCAATCTCAAACAGAGGGGAGCTAGGAAAAATTGATGCAAAGCCAAAATATGATGATAGTTTGAAGAAAATATTGAAAGCAATAAAGGATTTAAAGCCTGGTGAGACAAGAAATACTAGAGTGCAAGGAAATGATAGGCCATCTTTCAATAACTTTAATAAGTTACCAAGAATGCAGAACTATCCCTACAACACTCAGTGAAAAGATGGGAAGCCAGTGCTCCCTGAAAAAAGGGACAAATCAAATGATAAGACCCCTGACCCCTTGCATAGAAATACAGTAAATATGAATGATGATGTTCCATGGTGTATTGTTTTCCAATCACCTCATGATCCCTATTATTGTGCAATTGCTCAAAGTGTTTCTATAGATGAAGATCAAGGCAACAACAATGATGATACTTATGATGATCAAGGATGTGGCATGACCTCTTCATACCTATATGATGAATTAGACTCTATAGAGGAAGATGAAGATCAAGATGCTGGGAGTTCCCAAGTTAGAAATGAGGTTTACCATCAGCAAGTGTTTTTTGATGAGGAAGATTATCACTTGGATAAGGTCCAATGCAACACTTTAAGACATGATGAGCCAGTAGTGTTGAGCAGACCTTCTAATGAAGAAATTGCACAAATCATAGTAGACATGGTGTCTCAAGTTAAAAGTAACTATAATTTGAGAAATAGGGTGGTAGGTAGTCCAAGTGTCAAGCATGCTGGAATTTTCATCAAGAAGACAGAAAAGGATGAAAAACAAGCCCAAGATAATAAAAAAAAGAAGAAGGTTGCAGAAACTGTTGACAAAACCAAAGTGAAGAAAAATGTCACTTTCACAAAGCCAATTATGGCTTACAAGGTAAAAGCTAGAGCAAAGATAGTCCCAATCTGGGTACACATGAAGAAGATAGAGAGGTCACTTCCATTGGGCAAGATGTAGTTGACCCCAAATATGTTCCCATTGATATGACTAAATTGTTGTCACAAATCACTGTCAAGGTCCCCTTATTAGAAATGATGAGCATAGAAGAGCATAAAGTGAAGGCTTTGAGTTGGGTGAAAGGAGCTTTTTCTTTTGATGCCCAAAGTCCTGTCAAGGCTAATGAAATGGCTACTGCAAGAAGTGATTCAATTGAGAACCAGTGTGGGGAGATCATCTCTGAGATCCCTTAGATTTATCTAGATACTAATGCTGCAAATATAATGATAGGAATAGCAGATCCTTTCTTTCTATCCCTAATAGTAAATGGAAAGTTGTTAAGAAATTGTATGATTGATTCAGGAGCCTCTAATACTATTATGCCTACAGAAATAATGAGATCTTTGGGTTTGAAAGTAGATACACCTCATGGGAGATGCTAGGCTATGGATTCAAGAGAGGTCCCTATTATTGGTACTATAAAAGAACTTCCTTATAGGTTGATAGCTTTCCCTGAAAGGTTGCTAACAATGAGTGTCTTGGTGGTTGATATACCACCTCACTATGGGATGTTACTATCTAGAAAATGGAGTGCTCAAATGGGAGGTAGTATCCAGTGTGATTTATCCTTTGCAACTTTTAATATTGATGGTGACAATGTGAAAGTATCTAGAGAAGGTAGAACTCCACATATGATTGAAATAAATGATGATCATTTAAATTGTTGTGTGGATGTTGACATGGAGAATTTCAAATTAGAAGAGACTGTCCCGCCAGTGGAAGAAATAGATCCATTGGTTGCAGAATTAAAGAAACAGCAAGATGGACTATGGCAGATGTATTTTGATGGAGCATGCTCAAAAGAAGGTTCAGGAGCTAGAGTCCTATTCATATCTCCATCAGGTACCACCTTTAAGTATTCATTCTCATTGACTTTCCAATGCACAAATAATATTGTTGAATATGAAGCATTGTCTTTGGGATTCAATATTGCTATCAAACATGGGATAAAATGCTTAAGTGTTTATGGTGATTCTGAGCTTGTGGTTGCACAAGTAAGATCCAAATATGCTTTTAAAAATGATAGACTAAAATTGTATAAGCATGTGATTTGGGATCAGATTGAGATGTTTGATGCTTTCAATATATGTTGGGTAGAAAGATCAGGTAACATAATGGCTGATTTTTTGGCCAATGTTGCTCTAAAAAAGGATGATGCAACTTTGTTTGGAGTATCAATTCTTGAAATAAAAAGTAGACCAGTTGTTGCAAACAACATTTACAATTGGTAGGTCTTTGAAGATGATCATGACATCTTGAAATTTATTCAATGTCTTGACCTATATGAGGACCAACCTATAGATTGCAACACTTTGGTTGAGGAAATTAAAGGTAAGGACATGGTCATGGGAAATGAGGTGATTCAGTTGAATTCAAATAGTATCCCTAGGGGCTTAATTGAATTAAAAGCATTATATAGTAGCCAAAATGATTATATGTCAAAAATAAGTAATGCTAATACAGAAGATCTGGAGGAAGTAAATTTGGGGTCACATAGTGCTCCTCAAATAGTCTATATTGGAAAAGGATTAGCCCCTCAATTAAAAGATAATCTGATAAAGCTATTGAGAAGGTACAAGCATGTGTTTGCATGGTCTTATGATGACCTAAAATCATATAGAGAGGACCTTTTCCAACATGAGATCCTATTAAAACAAGATGCCAAACCGTTCAGATAGAAGCAAAGGCCCATTAATCCATTGTTGGCTCCTAAGATGCAGCAGGAGCTAGTCAAGTTGAGTGATGCAGGAATAATTCAACCTATAAGGCATTCAACTTGGGTGTCTAATTTAGTCACACTTAGAAAGAAGAATGGTGACATTAGATTGTGTGTGGACTTTAGAAATTTGAATGTTGCATCATTAAAAGATAATTATTCACTGCCTAACATGGAGGCAATGTTACACAAAGTCACTGGATGTGAATTACTGTCTATGATGGATGGTTTTTCTGGATGTAACTAGGTGTTGGTAAAGGAATCTGAACAATTTAAAACTACATTCACTACACCTTGGGGAACTTATGTATATGTCAGAATGCCATTTGGTCTCAAAAATGCTAGAGCAACTTTCCAAAGAGCCATGGATGTTGCTTTCAAGGAATATATTGATCTATTTATGGTTGTCTATCAAGATGACTTAACTGCTTATTCCAAGAAGGCTCATGACCATTGTTCACACCTAGAAAAGATTTTTGTCAAAGCTCTAAAGTATGGTGTGTCCCTGAATCCTAAAAAATGTAATTTTGCAGTCAAAGAGGGAAAGTTGATGGGACACATTGTATCAATAGATGGAATAAGAATTGATCCAGCAAGAGTTGAAGCCATTAGGAAAGTGTCTGCACCAAAAAATCTCAAGGGTGTGCAGTCATTTTTAGGAAAGATCAATTTTGTTAGAAGGTTCATAGCAAATTTTGCTAAAATTGTCAAACCCATAGTGAAGTTGTTGAAAAAGGATGTTAAGTTTCAATGGACTGCTGAGGTTCAAGGTGCATTTGATAGAATTAAAGAGGTAGTCAAGAAAGCACCTGTGCTTAGGTCCCCTAACTATACCAAACCTTTTTCATTATTTTCTTTTACATCATTTCACACTATTGCTGATGTTTTATTGCAAAAGGACAATGAGGGTTTTGAACATCCAATTGCATTTTTTAGTAAGTCCTTGCAAGCTGCTGAGTTAAATTATGAAATGATGGAGAAGCAAGCATATGCACTGGTAAAAGCAGTGAAGTCTTTCAGGCCTTATCTGGTTTGTGCAAAGGTTATTGCATATGTCCCACATGCAGTAGTTAAGGATGTCCTTACTCAATTCGAAGTTATTGGCAAGAGATGCAAGTGGATCACTAGAATTCAAGAATTCAATTTGGAAGTTCACATTACTAAGATGGTAAAAGGAAAAGGCCTGGAAAAATTGATGACTGAAGAAAACATGGATTTAGTCCAAGTAAATAATGAAGGGACTCCTGATATGACGATTACAAGTATTGAATTACAACCTGAATATGTTGATATTGTATATTTCATAATGAATGCTAGATGCCTAGAGCATATGATAGATAATCAAAAGAGATCCTTGAAATTACAAGCTTAGAAGTACACTTTGGTACAAGGGGACTTGTATTGGAAAAATAGAGATGGAGTCTTACTATTTTGTCTTGACAAATATCAGGCAGAGAAGGTATTAAGTGAAATGCATGCTAGTGTTTGTGGAGGTCACTATTCAGTAAGGACTACTACCCACAAGATCTTAAGGGTAGACTATTTCTGGCCTACATTGTTTAAAGATTCATCCCAGTATGTTAGGAAATGTGAAGCTTGTCAGAGGTTTACTTCAAAGTTAAAGTACTCAAGAGCACTGTCATTAAACCCAATAGTTGCTGAAGCACCATTTTCCATGTGGGGCATGGATTTCATAGGTGAATTTGTTGAGAAATCTAGTGGAGGAAATAATTATATTCTTGTTGCAATGGACTATTTCACAAAGTGGATAGAGGCCATTCCTACAAAAGGGGCAACAAGTAAAGTGGTAATTAATTTCCTACTTGACAATATTTTGACTAGATTTGGTGTCCCCATGAAGTTGATCACAAATAATGCAATGTGTTTCAGATCAGATGAGTTTAAGGAGTTTTGCAAAGACAATGGAATCATGACTTCCTATTCATCTCCCTATCATCCTCAAGCAAATGGACAGGCTGAGTCTAGCAATAAAAGTATCTTGACAATCTTGAAGAAAACACTTGAAAAGAATAAAAGAGCTTGGCATTCCAAGTTGAGATTGGCTCTATGGGCAGACATGATTACAGTAAAAAGAGCCACTGGGAAGTCTCCTTTTGAGCTTGTATATGGTTTGCAGTCAAGGTTACCTATAAATAATCTAATTCCAGTTTATCAGTTTATTCAGGATGAAGAATTGGATGTCCATGAGCCGATGCAGAATAGAATTATGCAGCTGACTGAGTTAGATGAATAGAGAAAAGAGAGTCAAAGGAATAATAATAAGTTGCAACAGAAGATGAAGTACTTGTTTCATAAAAGAGCAACTATCAGGAAATTCAAAGCTGATGATTGGGTACTTAAGTAGAATCTGAGAGTAGAGGATAAAGGGAAGCATAAAAAATTTGAATCACTATGGCTTGGTCCTTTTTTGATCCATGACTATTATGGGAAGGATTCCTACTTATTGAAGAATATGGATGGTGAAATTTTTGAATTGCCAATGCATGGGCAATTCTTGAAGCCCTTCTTCAGTTGAGTTTTTGATTCTTATGTAGGTGTAAATACTTTGTAAATTTCTTGTACAGGTGTGTTTCCCTTCAGGTTGTGTGTTTCTTTCCCTGTTTTAGGTTAGAGCAATTTTTGGTCTGCGTCCCAGAGTCTTGTGGTTCTTGTTAAAACTTGTGTTTCAACATCCTCAGATAGAGCCACTATTGACACCTATAAAAATTTCATAGCTTTACCAGTTTTCTTCCGGTCTCTACAATCATTTTCCTAGTTTCTAGCTAAAACCCTTGGTAAAAATTCAAATAACTAGCCATTGCATTCAAAAAACCTAAGTGTGCCCTAGCTTTGTTCTAATTTTGTGTTACTTTATTTAGGCCACTTAAAAATCTAAAACACGTGCTAAATTGTTAACCTCTTTGTTGCATGACCACCTAAAAAATTTTCATGTTATGTGATCTTGTGACTAAAGGTTTTATGTTCGGGCCCCTTTTTAATATTTGTCGCTTTTCCTAAGTCTCCCCAGTTAATCTTTCCTAAGTCTATGAGCCTGGTGGTGCTTTAATTTTTCCTAAGTCAATGCCTTAATTTTTCCTATGTTTTTGGCTTAATGTTTCCCGGGCCCAATCTCTCTAACACCATCTCAATCCAATAGTCATCATGTTTTTGCGAAGGATGTGTCAGAGGTATGTACTTTTGTGACAGTCATTGATTTCCTTGTGTGACATTGCCTTTCTTCTCAAGCGGGTCCACATGCCAGGTGTGCTAATATGGCGATCTTTGATTGGTCTATAGGTGAATGACTAGATGTGATGTTAGTGGGACCTGATTTTCTAAAGATCAGAGGATTCTGACATCTATAGTTGATCAACGGTTGGCATAAGCTCTCATGAGATGTGTCAGAGCTTTGAGATCTTACGTCAGCTGTCGATGTTACTTTATTCTCAGGTGGTAGTAGTAAGGTGGGTCTGATTGCCAGATGGTTTCTATGTACCATGATGTGCTAAGTTGTCATCTTTTCATTTGTCTGCATGGTGATGAATTGGATTATGTCAGTGGGCCCAAGTTTTGGTCTAAAGTTTTCGGCAGCTCAGACAAATGTTTAGCAGCACTAATATTTTTGTGTGTGTTTTCTCATTCACCAAGTGATTAGTGGGGTTCCATGTCCTTTTAGTGATTATGTGAATGGTCTATTCACTGAATCTCCAAATAAACTAGTGAAGCCCTGAAGTATCTTGCGAACTAGCAAATGAAGGTTTCTTGCATTCACAAAATAAAACCCAAGGTTAAGATGTGACTCAGTGATTCAGTGAAAATTTTTGGTCACTGAATCACTTGACCTACCTGTAGTCAAAGAAAGCATTGAGTGACTTAGAATTTTTGTAGTCACGTAATTGTAGAATAGCATAATGGTTAAGGTTTAGCCAAAGGATTGTGGGACCATTTGGTCAGGTTTCGCTGAGTTGTTTTAATTTCATTGGCCGAGCTAGAAGAAAGTGAGGGCACATCAATGGGCCCAAAAATTTTAAAGGGATGCCAGTGTGGAAGATCTAATGGATGGCGCATGATCTCATGAAGTTTGTCAGAGCTATAAGATTATGCACCAACCATTCAATTAAGACCTTATGAAGAGTGGGTCCAGTATGTCGATTCATCGCTGACATGCCAAATTTCTATTGGTCAATGTGGAAGTGTTGTGGATAGTTGCTAGTGGGGCTAGATTTTTCAAACAGCAGAGGGAAGAGATTGACAGTGGGCTTATGATCAGATAGAATATTCCAAGGTCATGAGGGCATGAGACTGGTTGTTGATCTGGAATTGGAATCTCAGTGAAGTGGAGTTGTTTGTGGGTCCTTTGTCAGTGGTGACAGGTGGCTCAAGTGGGCCCAGTCGGGGGTCTAAGGTCTGGCGATCCTTAAAAATATGTTTAGCAGCTCGATAAATGTCAATGCTTTTCGCTCATTTGTGAAAAGAAATGGCAGTGCTCCAAATTGTTCTGCGAGCTGGCGAAACCCTTCAGTCACCAGTTCGCTAGATACAACTGAGGTTAAGAGCTTTCTTTTGTTCACTGATTCACTGAAGTAAAACATGAGTTAGGGTTTCATTTCATGAATAAGATAAGCTTTGTCGTGCATTGGCCAAATGTAAACCATGATTCCTATAGAGTTAGGCCTAAAGCCCATGAAAAAGAAGGATCTGATGGTCATGATATAAAGTTGATCTCAGTTTCAAATTTTGACTATCGATATGTTGTAGGCACCAAAGAAGTGACCATTGCAGTTCAAATTCAAATTTTTAAAGGGTTTCCAATGACAGGAAGGACCAAAATTGATTGTTTTAGCGGCTGTGTTTGGCGAAAATGGTTTCTAGCTATTGCAGGGTGATCCAGAGGGTATGATGATTAATTGCAGATGCCTATACCATCATGAAATGAACATAATTAATGCTTGAGGCATCTTGTAGGTGTACAAATAGACTGATAAGCATGGTGTTTGCATGATATTCGGTATAAATTAGGAGATTTTCATTGATGAAGATCATTCTCAGATCTGTTTGTCTAGATTGCTTGGTTTTCTCCCCTGGAATTAATTGTTGATTGATATTGGTTGGTTTAGTGGGTGAAACCCTAACCCTAGCTATCTGAAGCTTGTTGCATCCTAAATTCTTTAAGGATCCCAAGATAGCTAGTGGTATAAGTAGTATGAGTTTTGATTTTGTAAGGGCTCCAAGATTATTTTTTTTTCCTAGCTTTGTGATTTCCAATCTTATGGTTCCTGGTTCCAGTCTTTGGCAATCCAAGGGATTCTATTCTCTGGTTCCATATTCTTGATGGTTGAATGCTGATAATACAAATGTTGCAGAGCAGATTATTGATCCTATGATTTTGAGTAAAGAGTTTACTTGTATGTATTGACACACTTCCATGAAATACAATACAATTTCTACCTTAGTTATGTTATTGTCTCTTTGCTTTGTGTTTATTCTTGTGTGCTTCTATTTGTAAGGCATATAGAACATACTGGTTGTAAGATAGCTATCTAATTGTTGTATGAGGTTCTTTCAAGGAAAGAATTAAATCCTCATGTGCAATTTTAGGGAATGAACACATTTGTGGAGATTTTGATGGTAGCAAACCTAGACTGAGAAGATAATTTGTAAGGCACTTTATCTAAATTGTATGTGGTTTGTAAGGCATACCACTATATTTCTTTTGAAATCCTTCTATTGATTTATGTTGGACTCTTTTTCCCAAAGGATTAGGCACTGGTCTAATCTCTGCTATCTAAATACCTTTCAGTCATCAAACACAAAATTCATCATTACCAATACCATTTCATTTCATGTTCATGTACCTAAGATTAGGACTATCCCTGATGTTTTACAGTCCATAGTTGTTGATTCCTTGAAGAGTGAATCAAAGGTTATCCTTCCTTGAGTTTAGCTCATAAAAAGAAGAAGGATTCATCACCCTTGTGTCATTGATTCATGCTATCCTATTAGTAGTTTCATTAGTCATATTTTGCAACAGGTTATTTTTTAGCTATTTTCAGAATCATATCCCATGAAATATGTTTGAGAAACTCAATAGCATGACAATGAAGACCTAATCCACTTATCCCTAGTTTACTTGAATGAGAGTAACCTATCTGTAGGAAATACCTGCCTAAGTCTTATGGAGCTCAAAGAAGAAGGAGGATCTTATCCAATCCTCATCAATTAGGCTTTTCTTGCAAACTTGGAGACCTTTTACTGAGAATCAAGGCTCTGCCCTTGCCAAGTTTGACCCTCAAGAAAAATCCCTAACAGATAGAATGGGCATCAAACTCCCAAGCAAGATCACATTGTGTAGTCTTAATGTCTAGCAAGGTGGACAAGAGGGATTAACAAGCTGGTGGAAGAGATGAAAGACAAGAGAATGAAGGATAATGAAGGGAAGAAATCCTCAAGGGAAACCTTCTCAAGAGTACCCAAGCTAGGAAAAATTTTCATGTAAAGTACATTCAGACAAGCAATGAAAGGCCAGCATAGGATAAGTCACAAAATCATAATGCAGAAGAAGAAAAGGATGCAATCCAAAGGAGTAGACATGTCAAGAGGCTTCATATCATTATGTTTTACTCTTTTTTATTAGATCAAGACCAAAGGGGAAAAGGATAGCGAAAGGCTAGAATGAATGGAGGAAAATAAATATGGAGGCTAAACATGAATGGAATGAAAGAAAGATCATTGTAAGATAGCTCACAAGATAGCCAAATGTTCGTGTATAGCTCAACATTGTCAAGATCAAAGAGAGAGGATGAAATATGTAGAAAAACTATGCATGATACCTGATTGCTAGGTTTTCATCACGGTACTTATCCAACATGCCACAAGGGAGTGGTTTTCACCATAGGATGAATTTATTTATCTTTACTTTTGCTACCAAGGCACCTGTTTCCAAGTTTTTACCAAGGCACATTTTCAATTTTTTCATTTTTTTTTTGTTTTCTTATTTTGTTTTTGAATTTTTCTATTGTTTTGAACTTTATTATTTTTGGAAGAAGCCAAGCTTTTTAGATAATGCTCCTTGAAAGGATAAACCATGTTATGCCAAGGATTCAAAATGATATGCTCAAAGATGTTGATAGGGAAAGGAAGATGGAAGAGAAAAAAATGAAGGATAAGGTTTTATGTAAAGTGAGTGAGGTTGGAAGATAGGAGGAATAGGCAAATGAGGAAAAAGGATAGAAGGTAGAAGGATAATGAATGGAAGGATTTTGAAAGGGTAGATGGAAAGGAAGGAAAGATCAACATCAACACACACCTTGAAGGGTGGTGAAAGGATGGAGGAAACGTGAATGAAGGAATACGTGAAGGAATATGGTGAATAGATAGTAGAGGTTGTGGTTTAGGTGCATGGAATGGAAGAATGTTTTTCCAAGAAGATGAAGTGGAAGTCTTTGGAAGCTTGAATGTCAACTTTACTTGTTTCTCAACATCATACTCTTTCAAGAGAGACTTTGGAATCCATATAGCTATAGACTTTTCATTTCTTTTTGATGATTTAGAGAGAATATCTTCAATGATGGATTTTGGAACCCATACTTGTCTTGTAGTTTTCTTCTAAGATATCTCTTTTTACTTTATGCCTCCATGTCGATTAGAGGAGACATGGTGATCTTTTTTTGATGCATTCTTGTATTGATTATTTTTCTTATATTAAACATTCAAGTGACTTCCAAAAGACTTGGGACTTGTGGAAGAAGGAGGATATGACTGGTTTAGATGGCCAGGTGGATGAAAAGGATTCAAGGGTATGCATCTATGTTGATCTTGAGGAAATATAGGAGATGGAGGGATGTAAGGACCCAAGATGGATGATGAATTAGGAGAGTTAAGAGGGGAAAGTGAAGGGACATAAGGTCCCAAGATGGAAGGAAGATGTGAAGCCCTTAGTATTGGTGGAGGTCCAATGATGGACATGGAAGATACAAAAGGATAATCAATAGGTTCATCAACATCTATATGACAACCAAGGACATCAACATCTTTAGAGTGAGCATTACAATTTCCAATAGGATGATGAACATCTTGAATAGGAACAACTTCTTTGATATTGTTCAAAGCTTGAAAAGACTTAGGAAGAGTAGAAAGTGGAAGTGAACATGGAGTGGTAGAACAATAAGATGGAAGACTTTGATCTTGGCAAGGAGCTTTGGATAGCATAAGCATATAATTTTTCTCTTGATTTTCAATAGGCTTAACATCAGAAGTAAAAACACTATTTTTAATAACCTTAATGGAAGTATCATCTTTGGAAAGCACAAGTGGAGTAAGGTTATTTTGATTGTCAATAAGCTCAACGGTGTAAGTAGTAGCTTGATCTTGCTTAGGAGAAGACTTAAGACATGGTGGAATGAATGGGAAAGGGCGTAAAGGATCAAAAGAACCATGAAATGGATAAGAGACATCATGAAAAGAATTGGATGACATGGAGGGTTCTTGATCTTGATCTTTCTTTATGTTTTTTTCTTTATCATTTTAGAGTCCTCTTGACATGGAGCCACTTCTAAGGACAAGGAAGCATGTTGGAATTGTATGGAAGACTTTGGAATAGATGGTGAAGGACTAGCTGAAGTAGCAATTATAGTGCATAAAGGCTTAGGCTCTTTAGGTTTAGCATTATTGAAGGTATTTGCAGCCAAGTGAAGGTTAGCTTGAGTTTCTTTAAGAGTTAGCCCTTGAGGATAACTATAGGGAACCGCATGAAAAGTATTAGGACTTTTGTTGGATGAAGGATTTGTGAAATATTTGAAAGACTCAGAAGCTTTAGGAAATGTATGGGTATTGGAGGAATTAGGGGATGAAAGGGAACCATCACAAGACAAAAGTTCAACATTAACATGATCTTGCTCAAGAGTGTAATCTTTAATTTCAGCATGAGAGTTCTTGGAGGAGAGATTCTTATAGTATTTATGTTTATAATTAGCATGGTGAGCTTTCGCTTCCTCAAGTGAAGTAGATGTATCATCTAGGTATTGTTCACAAAAATCATCAAAGTCTCTTTCAAAATCAAAATCATATGGATCACCATCATGATCTATCCAATGTGACGACCCATTTCCAGTAAGCATAAGCACATGACTAGGAGGACTCTTAGGAATAGAGGTGTCATAGGTATCACTACATTGTCCATCATCATAGTCATCATAGTCATCAAAGCTAGGTGTGTCACTCTTCGTGGAAGAGGTATCACGAGGATTATCATGTTGCCCATCATGGTATGTCTCGAGAAGAGAAGCAAGACTCTTGGGAGAAGTAGAAGAGGAACGAGACCATGAAGAAGAGGAAAGTGAAGACCTAGCGAAAGAAGAAGACTTGGATCATGAGGAATGTGAATAATGTCTAAAGGAGTCATGGTAAGAATTGCAAGATGAGGAAGGATGAGAAGACTTAGAAGATGAAGATTTTTTGGGAAGAAGAAGGTTGTGATAGGATCATGTGTATGATCCTAGCAAAGGCATCTGATTTAATCGATTTTTCTTTTATTTTTTATTAAATTTATCACCCATGAGATTTTTGGAGGAATAATACTCTTCAAATTGAGAAATGAGTTCTAGATCATCTATTTTCAAGAGAGGTTCCATGACAAGATAGTTGAAATCCATGGTTCTATAAGAGGAGGGATCAAGCATGGAAGTGATAGAAGAGATGAATAGAAGAAGGAAGACTAGATAATAAGAGGAAAAGAATCAACAAGACATGAAGAGTTTCCCATGGGAATGGAAGACTAGAAAAACATGGGAAATATGGCAGAAAGAAGACCAAAAGTCATTTTGTGAAAATTGATACCATTTACATTCATTTGGATGTTGAGCAACATGTTACAGCACCTAAGATCTGACCAGGACTGACCAAGGAAGACTGGAAGATGACAAGGCAACAAATAGCAAGTTGGCAATTGATAGCAAATAGCTCATTGGTTGACAGACTATAGGACAACAAATTGATTTTGTGCAATAGCTTGCAGGGTAACAGGGTAATACAATATTCCAGTGTGATATTTCACAAGAGGCAATGCGATATTTTCCAAGTAGTACATGTGATATTATCCAAGTAAGCAGTGTGATGGTTGTGCAACAACAAACTATCGCATGATAAATCTCAGTACAGTGTGCGAAGATATTTCAGGATCATACGATTCTTGACTAGTGAGTGTGAAAAGCTCAGGTTTAAAGGTAATTTGGTCAATGTTTTAGTTTGATGGCTGGATTTTTTTATTTCAAACACAGTACTAGCAGTAATCAGACAAGTTTGCAAATAGTAGGTGATCAAACATGTCATAAAACACTTGCATAAGGGAAAAAGCAACCTTTCCAAGACAAGCAATTGTGATATCAAAGAAATAAAAGCCTATGAATGCTACTATGATGTTTGATGTTTGAGAATGTTTACATAGGTAGATCATAATGAGAACACTTCAAGCACTTACTAGCCTAAAAAGACAATGGCTCAATACTTAATAACTTGGCCCACACTTGATGTCCCATTGCCTCACACAAAGTGGCTGCCCACAATAGATGTTGGCTTTGTCATGGAAGTCTCAATGACACAACCAAAGGAACATAGATGGTGAGTAATCTTGGGGTGATCTGGGTTATTCCACTTGGATCAATCCTTTCATCAAGAAGCTAAGCAGAAAAATAGGGTGGTTTTTATCTATGGTTCTTAGTAAGGGCTTCCATTTGTAATACCCCTCTTGCTCCCCAAAGGGACTCCTTACCTTGCGGCAAGTAACAGACCTCGTGGCCATAAGAGTACCTTAAGTAATCTTGCTTAACATTTTCCTCATGGTCACAATCCCACAAGTACTCACATTAAGTGAAGACAAGTACTACATCTACCAAGGTTTTGTGTCCTTAATAGCTTTGAGTTTATAGTGGGTCAAAATAGCTAGCAAAAAGCTTGTCCCCACTTGGGTCATTCCTCTTGATTGCTCAAGAGAAAGCCTGCTAAAGGATTCTAAAACTAAACAAAGAGTAGATTAATCTTTGAGGGTCAAGATTTCTAGTTCACCTCAAGGGTGAAGAGCATACTCTCCTACCTCAAAAATTTCTCCCAAACACACCAAGAAAAGGTTCAATTACCCTCTTGCCTTCAAAATCCAAAGATGGGTCAAGATTTCTATTTCACCACAAGGGTGAAGAGCATACTCTCCTACCACCAAAAGATTCCTACAACAAGATATTAAGTGCCTAATGAAATGAAACAACTATTATATGCCACACTTGAAATGAAATAAATAAATAAGAACTTGATTTGTTTTTATGCTTTGGGAAGCCCTGTAAAAACCATTAGTAGCCCTTGTGCATTTGGAGCTTTCACATGCATTCTTTTGGCAAATATTCAAGCAATCAAAGCACCTACAAACACAACTTGTTAGCCCCAAAATGAGTTAGCACATCAAAACCAATAATAATCTGCAAATAACCTTTGTTCTACCACAACAAATCAAAAATCTGAAACAACCAAATCAAATTTTGCAAAGAAATGACCAAAACCAATCACTGCTAGTCCTGTGCGATAGTTTAGTTGCCAGAAATCTCGCATGATACTTTACAGTATAGTGGTGCAATATTTTATTTTTGGATGATACTTCAAACTATACTTAAGCGACAGAGTTATGTGTGGCCATGTGATAAAAACTTATAAAAGCACGTGATAATTTAACTGGTAAAGTATCACACTAGTATACAAAAAACTATCGTATGATTCTAGCAAACTGTCATATGATAATCTGTTAGAAAAAATAGAGAGCCAAAATAGCAAGCTAAATAGTGACGAAAAATTGATGGAAATGCATAAAAATAAGGACAAACAAGAGTGTTCTACCCCATGGTGGGTGCCAAAAATGTACACTCAAATTGTGCACTTCTCTAAGTCATTACTTCCGAGAGCATCCATGGATTGGAAACCTTGAAAAATCAACCTAGAGCTCCCTATGCATGGAGTCACAAGGATATTAAGAATGCTCTTAGCTTGAGCTATTAAACCTATAACCTTGATAGTAAACCACACAATGGGAGATTCAATAAAGACAAGGGCAAGAATGCCAATATCCTCAAGAATCAAGATGAGAATGCAATGCAATGCTATGCTAGAAATGATGATGCAAGTAAGCTATGAAAGGAAATGAAAGTATTACAAGACCTTGCTAATTAAGCTATGTGAGTTAATTTATATCATAAAGGAAATCTAAACTAAAAAAGCATAAACATGAAACTATGATGCAATGATGAAAGCTAGAATGCAAGATGATCTCCAAAAAGCTCCAAAGTCTCCAAGAAATCCTGCAGCATAAGATTAGTATTCAAAAGATCGATCCTAAAATGAGAACAGAGCTCTCCTTTTAAAAGAATTGAAAAGGGATGGACCATGGAGATTAAGAGGAAAAAGATTTAATCAAGGGTGGAGCTTGAAAGAGGAGCAATCCATGTGCACAAATATACTCCAATGAGAAAATAAGAGTTGACTTTTGTGTCCATATGAGACAAAAAGGCCTTTTCTTCTTTTTATAAAATAGGAATAATGCTTTATTTATGCAACTTTAGGATAAGAGGAAAAGTGGGGCTTTTTATTTAATAAAAGGGGAGGAAATTCCTTTTAATTAAACAAAGACTTAGGATAAAATGGTTAATCCATAGATTTTCCCCTCCTTGACTAATGTGAGATCGATTTGGGATTACATGTGGTCAAAGAATGAAGTTGAAGTGTGAGATTGATTTGGGATCACAAAACAACCCAAACATGTGTTCGATGGATGGGAACATATCAGGACAAGGATAAGCTAATAAGTTGAAAGACAAGACTGACATACCTATAAATAGGAGACTGTCAAGTCTCAAATAGGAGATAAGAATCTCAAGCTAAACTAATTGATAAAGTTGAATCAAAGATTTGAAGTTGATAGGTACTGCCCCTCGGAATCAAAATCAAAATTAGGTAGAGGAGAAGCAGAAAATTGATAAATTTTGATCAAATCAAACTAAAAATAAGGTTCTTGATGTAAGATGAAAGATATAAGGATCACAAAACCAAGGTTAAATTAGAAGAAAAGAAGTGGGTTGAAAGTGAATGGAAGATAGAAGTTTGGAAGAGGTGAAAAGAAATGGAGAGAAGGAAGAGAATTTGCCTCAAGAAAGGGAATGCCCTAAAATCAATCAACTGTTTAAGATAGGAAATTTTGATTCAGATCACAAAAGAAGATAAGGAAATGAGGATCAAAATGTGATCACAATTGATTAAAAGTCTAAAAGAAAGATGAAGTAGAGCTCTCTCCATATGCAATATGCAAGACTAAAAATGAAAATTAACACGAAGTCTAACAATGCAAGCTACATGAAAAGTCATTTACTTGCAAGGTCACAAAACTATTAGTCTCTAATAATCATCATTGAGCATTATTGGTAGCATCACAAGAGAATACAATACACACTAGTATAACTATGTGAATCTGAATATGATCTATATCAGATAGGTATGTGGGAATCCCACCTAAGCATCAAAGACATGTAAGTCAAGATGACTAGTGTAGTGAGATTTACTAAGTTTTGTATAGCAAGATTATGCTCGCATCGCGACACAAGGAAAGTCAAGATGACTATAAGCATGCACTTGTGAAAATAGTCAAGGATAATACATTGTAGACCCTAATTTCAAGTGGAACAAGCATAGATGCTAATGACAGTTAGGACCAACAAAATATACCCACAAGCAAAAAAAACAATAAAACATGTCCTCGTGCCCCCAGTGTTCTAGCTCGGCATCATTGAAAACTTATTAGGGAGAGAACACTCATCAAAGAAATCATCGTAGATAGCACACAAAGAAATAAAGTCAAACTAGTCTCATCGAGTCAAGTGTTTAAGTGTGTGTGTGTAGGTCATAGAGTCAAACTTTGAGTATCACATCTACGAGTGAGAAATATCACATCATGGTAGACAGTGGGTAGGATATCTGATAAGTGTTGAGAAACACTTGATGCTAGGTAGTGTTGAAAAACACAATTTGGAGTGGTGTTGAAAAACACCATTTGCAAAGATGTCCCAAAGACCAATGCATCCTAGAGACCAAAGCTAACACAGTTATGCCCCCTAGACAAAGACAAAGACCAATTTCAAATGAAGGCAACAAGGTCAAGGCATGATGGAAAAAGGCTAAGTGTCGAGGATGCGTGCTAAAAGACAAGGGTGCAAAGGCCTCAAGTAGTGCCTGTTTTCAGGTTTTCACCACTTGGAATATTTTTTTATTTTTTCAATTTTTTTGTATTTTTGCTACCAAGGCGCCTATTTCTTGGTTTTCACCAAGGCACTTTCTCTATTTTTTTTGAATTTTTTTATTTTTTTTTGTTGTATTTTTTTTAGGACTTTATATGCTTTTTAGGATTTTTTTAGCATCATATATGAATTTTTTTGGAAGTTTTCCAAGATCAATAAATATGTACAAAGGATGCCACCAGAAAAAATGGGCATCAAACTCCCAAGCAAGATCACATCGTGTAGTCTTAATGTCTAGCAAGGTGGAGGACAAGAGGGATTAGCAAGCTAGTGGAAGAGATGGAAGATAAGAGAATGAAGGAGAATGAAGGGAAGAAATCCTCAAGGGAAACCTCCTCAAGAGTACCCAAGCTAGGGAAAATTGTCATGTAAAGAACATTCGAACAAGCAATGAAAGGCCAGCATAGGATAAGTCATAAAAGTGTAATGCAGAAGAAGAAAATGATGCAGTCTAAAGGAGTAGACATGTCAAGAGGCTTCATATCATCATGTTTTACTCTTTTTTATTAGATCAAGACCAAAGGTGAAAAGGATAGCAAAAGGCTAGAATGAATGGAGGAAAATAAATATGAAGGCTAAACATGAATGAAATGAAAGCAAGATCGTCGTAAGATAGCTCACAAGATAGCCAAATATTCGTGTATAGGTCAACATTGTCAAGATCAAAGAGAGAGGATGGAATGGATGAAATATGTAGAAGAACTACGCATGATGTGTGATTGCCAAGTTTTCATCATGGTGCTTATCCAAGGTGCCACAAGGGAGTGGTTTTCACCATAGGATGAATTTATTTCTCTTTACTTTTGCTACCAAGGTACCTATTTGTAGGTTTCCACCAAGGCACATTTTCAATTTTTTCATTTGTTTTTTTTTATTTTGTTTTTTTTGAAGAAGGAAAGCTTTTTAGATAATGCTCCTTGAAAGGATAAACCATGATATGCTAAGAATTCAAAATGATATGCTCAAAGATGTTGATAGGGAAAGGAAGATGGAAGAGAAAAATGGAGGATAAGGTTTTATGTAAAGCAAGTGAGGTTGGAAGATAGGAGGAATAGCCAAACAAGGAAAAAGGATAGAAGGTAGAAGCATAATGAATGGAAGGATTGTGAATGGGTAGATGGAAAGGAAGGCAGGATCAACATCAACACACACCTTGAAGGGTGGTGAGAGGATAGAGGAAACGTGAATGAAGGAATACGTGAAGGAATATGGTGAATGGATAGTAGAGGTTATGGTTTAGGCACATGGAATGGAAGAATTTGTTTGGAAGAAGATGAAGTGGAAGCCTTTGGAAGCTTGAATGTCAACTTCACTTGTTGTTCAATATGAAATTCTCTTAAGAGAGACTTTGGAATCCATATAGTCATAGGCTTTTCATTTATTTTTTATTATTTAGAGATAATATCTTCAATGATGGATTTTGGAACCTATACTTGTCTTGTAGCTTTCTTCTTAGATATCTCTTTTGACTCTATGCCTCCATGTCGATGAGAGGAGACATGGTGATCTTCTTTTTATGATGGATTCTTGTATTGCTTCTTTTTTTTGTATTGAACATTCAAGTTACTTCCAAAAGACTTGAGAATTTTGGAAGAAGGATGATATCACTGGTTTAGATGGGTGGGTGGATGAAAATGATTCAAGGGTATGCATCTATGTTGATCTTGAGTAAAGATAGGAGATGGAGGGACATAAGGAGCCAAGATGGATTATGAATTAGGAGAGTTAGGAGGGGAAAGTGAAGGGACATAAGGGCTCAAGATGGAAGGAAGACGTGAAGCCCTTAGTATTGGTGGAGGAGGTCCAAGGATGGATGTGGAAGATACAAAAGGATAATCAATAAGTTCATCAACATCTATATGACAACGAAGGACATCAACATCTTTAGAGTGAGCATTAGGATTTTCAATAGGATTATGAATATCTTGAATAGGAGAAACTTCTTTGATAGGATTGTTCAGAGCTTGAAAAGACTTAGGAAGAGTAGAAAGTGGAAGCAAGCATGGAGTGGTAGAACAAGAAGATGGAAGACTTTGATCTTGACAAGGAGCTTTGGATAGCATAAGCATATAATTTTTCTCTTGATTTTCAATAGGCTTAACATTGGAAGTAACAACACTATTTTTAATAACCTTAATGGAAGTATCATCTTTGGAAAGCACAAGTGTAGTAAGGTTATTTTGATTATCAATAAGCTCAATGGTGTAAGTAGTAGCTTGATCTTGCTTAGGAGAAGACTTAAGACATGGTGGAATGAATGAGAAAGGGTGTAAAGGATCAAAAGAACCATGAAATGGATAAGAGACATCATGAAAAGGATTGGATGACATGGAGGGTTCTTGATCTTGATCTTTCTTTATGTTCTTTTCTTTATTTTTAGAGTCCTCTTGACATGAAGCCACTTCTAAGGACAAGGAAGCATGTTGGAATTGTATGGAAGACTTTGGAAAAGATGGTGAAGGATTATCTGAAGTAGGCATTATAGCACATAAAGGATTAGGCTCTTTAGATTTAGGATTATTGAAAGTATTTGCAGCCAAATGAAGGTTAGCTTGAGTTTCTTTAAGAGTTAGCCCTTGAGGATAACTATAGGGAACCGCATGAAAAGTATTAGGATCTTTGTTGGATGAAGGATTTGTGACAAATTTGAAAGACTTGAAAGCTTTAGGAAATGTATGTGTATTGGAGGAAGTAGGGGATGGAAGGGAACCATCACAAGACAAAGGTCCATCATTAACATAATCTTTCTTGAGAGTGTAATCTTTATTTTCAGAATGAATGTTCTTAGAGGAATGATTCTTATAATATTGATGTTTCAAATCAGCATGTTACATTTTATAGCCCTCAGTAGTAGTAAATGGATCATAATCAAGGTATTTTTCACAAAAATCATCAAAGTCTCTTTCAAAATCAAAACCATACAGCTCACCATCACGATCTATCCAATGTGATGACTCATTTCTAGTAAGCACAAGCACATGACTAGGAGGACTCTTAGGAATAGAGGTGTCATAGGTATCACTACATTGTCCATCATCATAGTCATCATAGTCATCAAATATGGGTGCGTCACTCTTCATGGAAGAGGTATCACAAGGATTATCATGTTGCTCATCATGGTATGTCTAGAGAAGAGAAGCAAGACTCTTGGGAGAAGTAGGAGAGGAATGAGACCGTAAAGAAGAGGAAAGTGAAGACCTAGTGGAAGAAGAAGACTTGGATAATGAGGAATGTGAATAATGTCTAGAGGAGTCATGGTAAGAATTGCAAGATGAGGAAGGATGAGAAGATTTAGAAGATGAAGATTTTTTGGAAGATGAAGGTCGTGATAGGATCATGTGTATGATCCTAGCAAAGGTTTTTGATTCAATCAATTTTTCTTTTATTTTTTCCATAAATTTATCACCCATGAGATTTTTGGAGGAATAATTCTCTTCGAATTGAGAAATGAGTTCTAGATCATCTATTTTCAAGAGAGGTTCCATGAAAAGATAGTTGAAATCCATGGATTCTCTTGGAAGTAATGACTTAGAGAAGTGCACAATTTGAGTGTACAACAAGTAGTAGAAGTAGATCTAACAATGAAGCTATGGGATTTAATAAATATGCAATTGTATTTGAAATGTAATCAAGTATGTTGATATGAAAGCTTGAACATAACATTAACAAATGTAAATCAAACCTCTATGATTGTATGCTTGGAATCCACCTTGAGGGAAGAATGAAATGGATCTTGAAGAGGAACAAAATGATCTTGAAGGAAGATCACACCGTCATGATGGCTAGATCTAGGGTTTGAATGATCAATCTTGAATGCTTGAACCAAATCCCTTCAAAGGCTTGAATGCTTGAATCCTTGATCTTCAATGGAGAACTTGGATGGAGAAGAGGACTTGAATGCTTGAATTTTTACTTGCACTTGAGAGCTTGAGATAAATTTCTTGAGATGAGATGTGAATAATGGATGAGAAAATGAGAGAGGAATGTCTCCTTTTATAGTGAACTAGCGCACAATCCTCTAGAGGGGCCACCTTGGAGAATTAAATCCCAATTAAGTCCTAACCTTTAGAAAATATACCTAGATTAAATGCTATTTAAGGATTTACCATTCCAAAACCTGAAATAGCTGAACCAGAGGTGGGAAAACAAATATCCTTGAAACCTGACACCCGAAATTCAAGGAAAATTGAAATTTGGATAGGGGGATCAAAATCAAGCTCGAACCTGACTAGGTCTCGATCGAGGTCAATCCTAACTAGGTCAGGTTAGAAGTTGACTTTGACCCCATAAGGTCGACTTTGACCTTATGGTCAAAAACCTTAGGATCCTAGCCCAGAATACTAGGAAATGCAGATTGAAGTGAAAATTAGGGACAGATAGAAGCAGAATGAGGAGAACAAGTACGATCTAAGCAAAGAGCTGATTTAAAGTTCTTGACATGACCCAGACCACTCACTCAGAGGGCTAAATGCTCTTAACATGGAAGTGCTTCCATTTTAAGACAATACGATACTTTTAACTCTCTTAGGACATTTAGATGCAAAATGACCATATTCTTGACATGTCCAACATTTTAAAATTTTCTTACCGTCTGGTTCTCTCTTCACAAGGCAATAACTTCTTCAATCTTCCTGTCTTCTTCATTTCTAGATCTGCTACTGCTAGCATAATCTCCACTCACACTGATGCTTCTTGACAAAGTAGGGTGAACACTAAGAGAATTGAATGTTGTCTCCATTATAGGCAAGTCTCCTGATAACCTCAGGTTCATCTCTGTTGCTTCCAATCTTCTAAGAAAAATCTCTCTTGTAAAGTTCAAAGTACAAGGTGTAACTTGTTCAATCATCTGTTTTGTCTGCCTAAATGCAAGATTCAATGTCCTTAGAATTTTCCATATCACTTCATTCTTTGTCTTTTTTCCTCCACAAGATTTTATACCTACAACAATTTCTGACATTCTACCAATATAGCTTCTAACAGATTCATCTTCCATCATTCTTATATCTTCAAATGCACATATCCAATTATGTAATCAGACTTTCTTTGCATGTTCATCACCTTCAAAAGTAGAGTGTAAAGCTAACCAAATTTCATGAGATATTTTTGAATATTTTACCTGACTGTACTCATTCTCCAAAAGGGCTGACAAAAGTGCTTCTCTGGCAAGTATCTTACACATGAATAGATCTCTCTCATCATTACTACATGTTTCAATATTATCTTCATCAATGATAGTCTTCTCATTCTTTGTAATCAACCAATAACCTAGTCCTAAACACAGTAGGTGTGTCTTCATCTTTTCTTTTCAGCTGTCAAAATTCACTCCATCAAACTTAGGGCTTTCTTTCCTAAAATTTTCCATGGATCTCCTTAAGATGTTAAGCTTATCTTTCAAGGAACTTCTGCTCTAATACCAATTGTTAGAAAGTAAACTCCACCAAGATAACTAAGAGAGGAGGTGAATCAGTTATCCGATAATTATAACCTTTATCAACTTCAATAGCATTTAACCATATAAGAAATGTAATTAACAACCATAGAAAGATATTCATACACAATAACACAATGACAAAATATATGTTGACTAGGGAACCTCTTGATCAAAGAGTAAACCCCAGTGGGAATGATGCCCACAAAAGATGCACTAATGTGAATATTCCTTGTGAAAGGATGGACTCTGTTAGGAGACTTATGAAATACATTCAGTACATATGAGTCCCTGTTAGGTGACTTTGAATCCCTGCTAAAAGATTCTAACTCTGTTAGGAGTTATGGAAGACAGAAGGACCCACTGCCCAAACAGCTTCAATGGCAAGATCACTGAACACATTGTCCAACTAATCTCTAGATTATTCAATAGAATAATATCAAATCTTTTTTAATCTCAAAAATGTTACCTCATCTCTAGCTGTGCCAAACCGCACTCACAGCTACATCAGATCTAAATTTTAAATCTATGTACTTCGCATGTCCTCTTTCACAAATTCACTTTCACAGCTTCATTCACTTCATCATTACATACATATCCATATTACAACAAGGAAAAATATTCGTTCCTTTATACCACACTCAAGTAATTACAAATGAGTCAGCATCCAATTACAAAATAAAAATTTCTACACATTACATCAAAAATTACACAAAACTATCGGCTTCCAATTAGAATAACTCTTCACTTGTGCGACCTCAAATTTTGCACTGTCATCCACATCACTATCAACATGTCTCCAACTTCTCTCTAACTGTGCAAAACTAGATTCCATCCCGATTAGTGTAATACCCCAAAAATGGGCTATAGGTTCATTAACCTCCTACATCTTCAATCCAAATGAAATCGACATCAAAGTCCTAACCTCAAGCACACTACACATTATCAAAATCCTAATTGATTATATTCTTAATTCTACATCAGAGAATATTTCTTAAATATTCCTAATCTATCTAATTATCTTTAATTAAATATTATTTGGCGATAAATGTTATTATTTATCTTAAAGTTGATTAATTGAATATGATGAATATTTAATTAATTAATTTAATTCTACCACTTAATTATTTAATTAGATTTAATTGCATTTATTCCTAATTAATATTGTTTTTATTTTGACAATAAATCAAAATTCCTACAAACAATCAATTGAATATTTATTTAATTGATTTAAAATCAAAGTTGTCAGATTTAATAATTTAATTGGAATAAATTTTTATTTAATAATTGATTAACCCATAAATTAATTGCTTTAATTCAAAATTAGTTAAGTGGAGAATAAATCACTTTATTTTTAAATTAATTATAATTAAATCGTGCACAATCACAAAAGCAGTCAACTTTAAAACAACTATTATTTTCAATTTGTAAACTTTTTAAAACTCAACATCTGATGATGAGTTGAAAAAGAGAACTAAAGCTCTATTTTGAGATAAAAATTGCTTTTGCATGATTTTATGAATTAAATATTCTTAATTTCTTGTTAACTCAAAAATCAACCTAAGTTTATCAAGAGTGATTTATGGCTTTTCTCTTGCATCCTCAAAGCCCTAGATTTCTATAAAATCAAGGCTCAACTCTTCACAAAGGCCTGGCAATCATCTCTCAAATTTGCACAATTATTCTAGCGAATTGACATCCGAAGAATCAAGCACTTGTGATAGACGAATTTGTGAGATCATTCATAATTTTCATAGTTTTTGCATAGTTTTTCATATCATTTAGCATATCATTTTTAGATACTTTTACATATCAAGTTCATACATCCTAGATCAATTTCATACATTCTAGCTTATATTCATATCTATTTCTCATTCTTATTTCATAGAAAATACAAAAATATAGATTAATTTGCATTCATATTTCATTGCTTTCATCATTTTAAATCCTTCATTTATATGTTGCATTGTCACTGATCTTGATTCCAATCTGAGAACATCATACTCGCACCTACTAGAAGGCAGTAAATCACCTAGTTAGCATAGTTTCAATTACTTGCAGATTTCAATTTTTGCTAACCTCTAATGTTTTACTAAAGTGTTGTGTCTACAGCTAGGTACAGAATTCACACACACATTTATGGCACCCACCGTGGGGCCCTGAAATGGGTTTCCCTTCTATTCTATCAATCTTCTAGCATTTCTCTATCAAAACTCCCCTACTGCTACCTGTTCTGGTGTTTTTGAAGTAGTTTTTGAGGTTAAGGGTTTCAAGTTTTTTTTTTAGATCTAGCATACTCTACACAACATTATTTTTTGTTTCTTTTTTGCCTGTAAAAAAGAAAAAAAAAATTAGCACTTTTTCTATCAAAATTGTGATTTTTAATTTTATGTCAGTACTTCTGTACATCTCTGTACAGATTCTCGCACAAGATTTTTCATCGTACCGCATGAAGTTTTGCTAGTTTCAGCACTTCCTTGCATGAGACTTAATCTTTCATCGCGTGAGACCGCATTTCCTTGTGCAAGACTTCATCTTTCATCGCATGAGACCGTACTTCCTCACATAGGACCACATCTTGACTCATGCGAGATTTTGCTTAAGAGACATAGAATTTGCAAATCCATACTTTCAAATTATTGATTTCTAATGCTTATGGTTTGTTGTTGATTTGTCTTGCTTTTGTACTTTTGTATGTGTACTAAATTCTAGATTGTAGAGTGTTGGACCTAAGGTATTCTTCTCAAGCTAATAATATTTTTATTTGGATTAAAATGAACATCTCACATTTCAAGCTTGTGTGCCTTTCTTGCTTTCATATCACAGAATTCATTTTGGGCTATAAAACAAACATAGATTTTCTTTTTGTATATCTGTTACACATAGTAAATAGGCCCTATGAACACTATTTGTGGTGTTCTTGAGAGAGTGGGTTTCTGGCGAAGCTATTCTTGATGATAGAACCCCCTGTAGGTAGGGAGGATACTAAGATTGTCTTGCGTTCTACTAGGTTTGTAGTCTTCCACTTTTTATTGATACATTCTCTCTCTGGAGAGGTTGATAGATCATGAGTTGTTGAAATCATAGATCTTGGTGAGATAATTCTAGTCTTAGCATGTCAGATTAATCTGTCTACTTTGTTTTGGTTAAAAGTGAAAAGGCTAGAGGACTATGCTCTACTCCCTTTTTGGGTAGTATCAGAAACTCAAATACTTGAATCTGGAACCAGTCTCCATGTGGTATCTTTTGTGAGTCACCTTTAGAGAGGGTTAACCATAGTGGACATTCCCTTAATTAGGTCAACCATGTGGCCGAAACCTCAAGCGATAATAGCCATTTTCACCATGGTAGAAGCAGCCTCTATATAAATGTCCTTGTGGAAGAAATCTTCACAGGTGTGGTCTCTTGTTGAGCTGTCAAATCTCCCTAGCAGCTCCTGATTGATTAAATTCTTAGACTGTGTCCAAACCCTAGTGCACCTAGATTGGAGTTCTCCCTCTTGAGATCACAAAATTTGCAAAGTCAGACCATTACTACAAACCCTAGTGAGGCCAATTTTTCATTTTCTAGGAATATGTGTGTTATTGAAAAACTTTTTGGTACATACACAAGTAGAATTTCTAAGGATTAGCACAATAAGTCACTATTGCTTGTTCATGTGCAAGGTTTCTTTTGTGCTTGTTCATTGTTTTTAGATGATTGCTTGCTTCCCTTGCCTACTATTTTGCGTGCTTGATATCTTCTTGGTTACTTGAAACGAACTGTTACACGGATCTTCAAAATTTGCATAACAATCTAATACTGAAACACTCAAAAATTGCAAAATCTGAGCAAAAATCCTTTTCTAGTGTGAGAACTAAATATTCTATCAGGGAATAGCTAGCGCTATGTCTCAAAATATGTGTCTTGAAATCTATGCCTTGAAATCTATGCCAAAACTGTCAAACCGTGTCCTTTTATCATGCAAAATTTTAGCTTTTTGAGCATTCTCTCATGAGAAATAGCACATTCTCACGTGCAGTCTAGTACTTGCTCACATGAAACAACATTCTCTCGCACAAACCTATCCTAAAATTTTCAAAACAAAGAGCTTATTACTATCAGTTGGTCAACTTTCCGTCAGATCTAATTTTTGTTTGGGGTCTGTATGTCTATTTTCCTGTTGCACACTATCTGAAACTGCATGTCTAGAGTTGAGAAACACATCCTAGAATCCATCAAACAAATCATTGTGTCAAAAATAAAGTAGAGCCTATAACAAATCCATTCATTTTCCTAAAGTGGTCTCTTGAGTCTGATTTAGCCTTCTGATTTATTGATTTGAGTCTTTTTCATCTTGTGTCAAAACCTTGTCAAAATTATCTTCAAAATTCAATCTTTTTACTAAACGGCTAAGTGTTGTGAGCTCATGCCCACCATCTATTGGGCATCTATCCACACTACTATGGCATAGTATCCCTCATTTACATCTGATCTAATCTTTAATCACTTCAATCTTGACAAGGTTACGTCATTCGATCTTCTTGAATTAATTCATTCTTTAGTTGTCTTCATCTTATTCTTTTGCTTCACCCAAGGTTAATGGTGGAAACTAGAGCTTCCTCACACAAGAAATGTGGAGAAGCACTCAATAATGTCCCTTTAACTAGTCAAAAGGGTCCAACTCTTGAGCAACCCTACAATTCTGATCCTTACAAAGATGACAATCTTGGCAATCTTTGATTAAAAACTGGTTACATACCCCCTCCTCCATCAATCCAAGGGGTCAATCAAAAATCTCTACATCAATCTATTCCAGGGAGCCCTAAAACTCCTAACATGTCTCACGGAGGGACACATCATGATTCTCAAGGACATCACTCTCAACATGGTGCGGATCAAGAACCTACACCTTCTGAAATTTCTCAATATCAAAATTATGATGACTTCAAGAAAATGATGAGGCATTTCTTGAAGGAAGATAGAGAAACATACTTTCTATAACTAGCTTGTCAAGGAGCTAAACTTCCTCCCAAATTTAATGTTGAAGATATCATTAAACATGAGGAAGAAACTCCACTCACAGCTATGACAAAAAAGATGCATGCCATGCAAGTCAAACTTAACAAACTTGAGAAAGAAAAGGAACCTAAGGAGTTCTCCATGGAGGCTCTATGCCCTTTTCCATTAGATAAAGACTTGTACATGCTGCCATTCCCTAAAAAAGTGGAAATTCCTAAGTATGATAAGTATGATGAAAACTGTGATCCTCAAGATCATGTCAGAGAATTCTGTACTCAATCTATGGAGTTCATGCATGAACCAACTTACTTAATGTGTCTTTTCCCTCAATCTTTGGGAGGAGTAGCCATTCATTGGTTCTCTAGAATGCCTCCTACTATCAAAAATTTTGAGGAGTTAATCAAACTATTCTATCAATAATACTCCTACAATATTCAACATCTGGTCACCATGATTGACATCTATAATCTGAAACAATACTCAAGAGAACCATTCCTGACTTTTCTCAAAAGATGGAGGAAGAAGTTTTCTCTATATGCTAGACCTATTCCAAAAACTAAGAAGCTGGAAATCTTCATCAACAATCTTGTTCCAGAACTCAACTACCACTTGCAAATGCAAAATCATACATCCTCTGATAAGATGGTGGAAAATGCAATCAAAATTGAGAAAGTACTTGTGCAAAAAGGAGACATATCACTTCAAAAGGATAAGTATGAATCTGGATCTAGTTCTAAAGATGAGAACAAAAATTGGAATAAGAATAAAGGCATCGTCATAGATGGTGTTGTTGATAATATTTGTGCCCCATCTAAGGCACCTGCTTTCAATCTCACTATTGGCACCCAAGCCATAAAAGTTGTTGAAGCTAAAGCATCAAAATCTAACAAGAAGTCATCTACTTATCAACCTTGGGCTACAAATCCTAATCATAAATTCACTCCTCTTGGAGAATCTTTGGAATCTACCATGAAAACTCTGTTGGCCAGTAACATCATTTACTTACCTGAGAAACAAGTCTTTGATCCTGAACCTAAACCAAGCTGGTGGAGAGAGAATTATTTTTGTGAATTCCCTCGTAATAAAGGTCATAAGACTAATAACTACATTCGCTTGAAGCACATCATACAAGAAAAAATTGATAAAGGAGAAATCACAATTGATAATCATAAGAGAAATAATGATCATACAACATTTAAGGAACTCTTTCCTAAGCACAATCAAGGAGACTCATCTTCTCAACCTAATATGGGTGCTAAGGTCAATTATGCCTACACTAGAAACAATATAGTCATCAATATGGTAGAACCATGTCTATTTGAAAGTTGCAATGTCATCATAATTATACGAAGAGATAGAGATCATCAATCAGCCAATGCAGTTACTTGATCACAAGCTCAGGTGCATCTACAAGGGCAAAACTCTGATTCATCAAATATCCCTAAGATGCCTTTTAATCTATCATCCGCTTCCAAATAGAGGGCTGTTTCTAAATCATAAAATTCTAAAGACTTGAGACCAATGGACTATAGTATTGTCCAACAACTCTAGCACACTAATGCAAAAATCTCAATGTTTGAGTTGCTTCGAATATCTCTAGCTCATAGAGCCATTCTAGACAAAGCTCTACTCAGATCCAATGTTCTTGACGACCTTGATTTAGATAGGTTCTAGTCTATGGTGGGTCATCTTACGTCTCCAAAGTACATTTCCTTTTCAAAGGAAGATGATAACTCCTTGATTCATCCACATAATCAACCCTTGCATATTGAAGTCTTGATCCAAAACCATCACGTCAAACATGTGTTGATAGATGGGGGCACTGGCCTAAACATTTGTTCTTTCATCTTGATTACACAATTGGGATTTTCAGAGGTGACTATTGATCCTAGAAAGAAGATAACTATCAAAGAATATGATGAGCAAGAGAGATCTTCCAAAGGCACCATTGTCTTACCTATCAGAACAGGTCTAGTTATCAAAGATACTATATGTCAAGTTCTTGATCTACCTTTGGCTTACAACATCCTTCTAGAAAGACCCCAGATACATGAAATGAAAGCTATTCCTTCTACATACCATCAGTGTTTGAAATTTCCTTATGAAGGAGTAGAGGTGATGATTCTAGTGGATCTGAATACGACTTGTAATGCATTGAAAGAAAGTGTTGATAAACTTGTTCTTCATAAGAGAATCTTCCATTAAGAAAATAGAAGCAGCGTCCACATCTAAAATGGAAGACATTACAAAAGAGGTTAAAATCAAAGAAAATGGTATGGGAGAATATACTATAGAGCCAGTCCTATCTTTGACATCTCTCCCTATCTCACCTAAGTCTTATGGACAAACTATAAAATAGTCTAAAATTGATTCAAAAGAACCTCTTGAGGCATATAAAGGAAATTTTGGTGTAGAAAAAGTATCTAAACAAGAGTTTGAAGAAGATGAAGTTGTACTTGCATGGCTATACAAAGATGAACCTGAATCTCAAGTTGTTCAAAAGTGTGATGCTAAAATACCTAAGATCCCTTCTAAATCATATGGCCCAGGGGATAAATTGATAGCTAAAATGGGATACACTGGAAAAGGACCTCTAGGATTACAAGGTAAAGGTCTTCTATCACCTCTTGACCATCGAGGTTGAGAAAACAAGAATACAACAGGTCTAGGATATAAGAAGAAGTCTTTCTATCTTAGCAAGAACTCCCCACATGTCTTAGAATAGATTGAGTCATCCACAACAAATCAACCACATGAAGAAACAACTAAACAATCTGACAGTGATGATTCTGACACCACCACTAAGGAGCTCATTCCTTATGAGCATTTTCCTATAGAAATAAAAGACCTCCTTAATGCAAAAGATGATCCAATCAAAAGGATTAATGTCATCAACACACAAGAACCTACTATAGAGCAAGAGATAGTTACACCACAAGAACCAGCTAATCTTGAAGACAATCAAATAGACAAAGAGGAAGGTGGTAGTTATTCTAAGACAGATTCCCATGAGTATGAATTCAAATCAAAAACTGAGGGTAACCCTTTTTGGGGTATTCACCCTAACTTTACTCATGTCCTAAGATTTCCTAGAAGCCCTGAATCAAAAGATGAATCTAATGACTATGAATGGGGAGTCATTCCAAAGGAAGATGAACTTATAATAGAAAAACATGTTGATGTTATTCACCAATATGCGCCTAAACCCAACGTAAGCCTAGAGCGAAGTAATGAACTTAATGAGTCTGATCCACCTATGGCTGAATTGGACTCCCACAATGACATTGAGCCTATTCATGCATTGAACATGTTAAGTTGTAATATCACCTTTGAACTCAAGCATCGGGTTAGTGCCAATGATGACAGATCCATATCCGTAAACACTATCTCCCAATCTTTTCCCACTTTGACTATCCATCACCCTGACCTTCTTGACCAAACTTCCACTAACCCAAGCTATGGTATTTATACTTTCCCAAATGACTATGCCCTTTCTTGCTACCTCAATGCAGTTGAGCCTATGAGGACTTCCATCAGTGAACCAAGCATCAACATGATGGAGTCAGACATCAAGTATCTTAGTCAAAAAAAAAGAATAAGAATAAAAAGAAAAGGAGTTATGAGGGTGAAAACCACTTTGTGGCAATCTCAGAACCTACAAAAGTAAAAATAAAAGATGTATCGAAAGGTGAAAACCTCTCTGAGGCACCTAAGGATGAGATATTTGATGTCCTTCTAAGTCATTTATAGGATAGATCTCTAGTTCTAATTGAGCCCACTCAATCCATCAACTTAGGAACATCAAAAAAACCATAGTTGATTCATGTAGCACAATCTTTATCAGAAGAAGAGAAGCAAAAATTTACAACATTCCTAACAAAAAAAAAGATCAATTTTGCATGGAAATATTCAAACATGCCAGGCTTGGATCCTGATCTCATAATGCACCATCTTTCTATCGCTCCAGGCGTAAAACCTATCAGGCAAAAATTATGAAAGATGCATCCTCATGTTGCACTCTTGGTCAAAGTTGAATTAGAGAAGCTGCTAAAGGACAAATTAATCTATGTTATTGACTATGCTGAATGGATCTCAAATATTGTACCTATTTCTAAACTAGATAAATCAATTAGAGTGTGCACAAACTTTAGGGATGTGAACAAAGCATGCCCTAAGGATGACTTTCCACTACCTAACATTGATATGATAGTGGACATGACTGTGGGTTTTGATATGTATTCCTTAATGGATGGTTTTTCTAGATATAATCAAATAAAAATTACTCCAGAGGATCAAGAGAAAACTGCTTTCACATGTGCATGGGGTACCTTCTGTTGGAATGTCATGCCTTTTGGACTTAAAAATGCTAGTGCTACATATCAGAGAGCTATGACATCTATTTTTCACAACATGATGTACAAAACTATATAGGATTATGTTGATGACACTTTAGCAAAATCTATGATCAGAGCTGAACATCTAAATGACTTGAGCAAGATTCTAGACAAAATGGAAAAATTTAGTCTTAGACTAAATCCTAAGAAATGTTCTTTTGGTGTCACTTCTAGAAAGCTCTTAGGATACATAGTTTCAAAGAAGGGCATTGAAGTTGATCTAGCTAAAGTAAAGGCTATAATGGAGATGCAACCCCCCAAGAATATCAGTCAAATGAGAACAGTACAAGGGAGACTACAATCTATCAGGTGTTTCATATCATAGCTAGCTGACCTATCACAACCTTTTACAAAGACATTACATAAAGGTGTGACTTTTGCATAGAATGAAGAATGTGAGGAGAAATTTGACCATATCAAGAAATATCTATCAAATCCTTCAATCTTGATGCCTCCTATTCAAGGGAAGTCGTTGATCTTTATATGTCTCTGCAACAAACACATCACTAGGGGCATTGCTAGCACAACATGATGAGGATAAAAAGGAAAGAGCTATATACTATATCAGTAGAACTTTGGTTGCATATGAGAAGAACTATTCAATGATTGAGCAAGCTTGTCTAGCTATGATCTTTGCATCATAGAAACTAAGACATTATATGTTGGCTCATACCATGCATTTAGTAGCTAAGATCGATCCACTAAAATACCTACTCAACAAAGATTCCCTCATAGGTAGATTAGCTAAATGGGTCATGCTCTTAAGTGAATTTGACATTGAATATGTTGAACAAAAAGCTATTAAAGGAAAAGTTATTGCTAATTAATTAGTAGATGCACCCATGTTTGATGATACACCAATGCAAATGGAATTCCCAGATTCCTCTATCATGAATCTTTCTTCTAGAGAATGGAAATTGTTCTTTGATGGCTCTTATACACAGAATGGATTTGGAGTAGGCATATTGTTCATCACACCTCAAGGATATTCCATACCTAAAGCCTTCCGATTAAAGTTTCCTTGCACAAACAATATTGTTGAATATGAAGCCCTTCTTAATGGTATGAAAATAGAAATTGAGTGGAGGGTAACAGAGATACACATTCATGGGGATTCACAACTTGTTATCCATCAAGTCAATGATGTGTACCAAACTAAAGATGAAAAGCTCATTCCACACAAAATAATGGTAGATGATTTAAAGAAATATTTCATATCTATCACATTTGAGCAAATTCCTAGAACTAGAACAAGGATGTTGATGCAATGGCAATGCTATCTACTCTATTATAGTAGCCTGAACATGAACTATGCTATGAGTTCTTGGTGGAAGCACTATCTTATCTTGCATATGATTCCCCAAAAACCCGCATGATCTACACTATTTTTTGTCATGATTCATCCTGATACCAAAAACCTATTCTCCTATCTCAAAGACCAAATCATTCCTGATACCTTTAACTATCATGAGAAATGATCCCTTATTTGTAATGCATCCTAGTATGTCATCATTAGTAACAATCTATACAAATGAGGTCTAGATGGTACACTCCTTACATGTTTAGAATAGGAAGACTCTCAACATGCATTAGAGGAAGTCCATGATGGTATATGTGAGTCACACTCGAACAGTTTAATGCTAGCTCGAAAGCTTATTAGGGCTAGGTACTATTGGCCAAAAATGGAGAAAGATGCAATCAAGTATGCAAAGAATTGTCAAAAGTGCCAAGTACATGGTAACTTAATTCATGCTCCAGGGAGGGATCTAATTCCCTTTACTACACAATGGCCTTTTCACCAATGGGCATTTGATCTTATAGGAGTCATACATCCTCATTCTTCTAATGGGCATACCCACATTAGTATAGCTACAAATTATTTCATGAAGTGGGTAGAAGCAGTCCCTTTAACACAAGCAACTGGAAAGAAAATTTCTATGTTTGTCTTGAACTACATCATATGCAGAGATGGTAGTCCACATTATATAGTCACAGATAATGGTGGACAATTTGAGAACAAAGACCTAGATGATTTATGTGCTAAATTCAAGATTACACAACATTGGTCTTCTATCTACTATCCTCAAGGGAATAGACAAGAAGAGGCTTCAAACAAGAATCTATTAAAAATCTTGCACCGTGCAGTTAATAAAATAGGAAGAGACTAGCATCTCATGATCAACCCAACTCTCTGGGCCTATACAACAAGTATCAGAATGCCTACTAGGGCTATACCTTTTGCTTTAGTTTATGGGTCTGAAGCATTACTACCTATTGAGGTTGAAATCCCATCATTAAGAATCAGAATGCATAGTCTAGTAACTGATGATGACTACAGAGTGTCTAGGTTGCAAGAACTTGAACTACTAGATGAGCACAGGAAAACAACATATGATCATCTCAAAGTGTATCAGAAAAGAATTTCTAGAGGCTACAACAAGAAAGTAAGACACAAAGAATTTCAGGTTGGTGATCTAGTCTTGAGAGATCCTAAAAATCAATCACATAGAGAGCACAAGGGAAACTTTGAACCCAATTGGCTGGGTCCCTTTGTAATCACTGCTACTTTAGGCTCTGGAGCCTATCAACTCTCAACAATTGAAGGAGAACAACTATGAGAACCAATCAATGTTCTCCATCTAAAGAAATTATATGCCTAAGGCATTCAGTCTATGGTAAAATGTCCTGAAAAAATCTTTAAAATTAGAAAAAGTCCTGAAAAAATGAACATCTTGGTGAAAACCTAGCAATAGGTGCCTTGATAATTCACAAAAAAAGGTAAAAAATATCAAAAGTATAAAAAAAAATGGAAAAATGAAAAATACAAAAAAATGAGAAAAAAAAAAAGTGCCTTGGTGAAAACCTGGAAACAGGTGCCTTGGTAGCAAAAATAGAATCTCTACCAAGATGGTGAAAACCTGGCAAATGGGTGCCACTTGTTTCAAAATACTCCATCTATCAGTGCAATCTTGGTCTTTCCCATCTTTCAGTCTACTTTAGTTTGTATATATCCTTGTTTCAATAAGTCGTTATGTACACCAATCAGCTCAAGCATCTGTATCTTATCAATGCTTAACACTTGGGGAAAACCAGTGTCATATCCTATGTTCTCCAGTACACTTTAGATGTGTCATATCCAGTCAGAGTCCTTTGAAGCTTCATCTGAGTCAGTCAGTCAGTCTCCTATCCAGAAAAGATTTTGCATCTACAACAATGCAATCAAACATCAAACTGAAAATAATCTATGTTTTTTACATGCTTTTATCTCCTTGTATGCTTACTGATTTGCATTAAGATTTTTGCATATTGTGTCCTTTGAGCTCTTCGATGATGTCCTTCATAGGATTTAGAGAGTGATGACTGGCGGCATAATCTTTTCTTTGTCTTATGGTTGTATGTGAAAATCTAACAACTTTGGAAATTCTGGATTGAAATGGTGTCCATTTGTAAGAGCCTCTATCTCGAATTGGATGGCCATGAGTACCTTGACCATTTATACCCAAAAAGTTCAAGGAAGTTTGATCTAAGTATTGTCTTTTTGAGTGAGTTCTTTCTCCTACTATGAAATATGATCTTGCCTAAGGATGTGAATGATAAAGGGTCACTACAGGTAATGCACACTGGATTTAGAATGATCTCTTGACTATTTGATGTGTTTGAATGCAAAGTGTATTCAGGTCATCATGACGTCTATGTTCTGATGCTTATACAAATTGCTATATCAAAATGGACATGATATTCAGGTCATCCTATCATTTGTGCCTTAGTGCTTATATCTAATCTGACATTTTGAAAATAAAATCAATATTCATATGTCCATGGTTGCCTAACCAGTGGGTGTTGTATTGGTTCTTGCACATACAAATCGATATTCATATGTCTATGGTTTCATAACTAGTGGGCATTGTATTGATTTATCCAGTTACCTAAAATTTCAATGATGACAACAAATCAACACATGATCAGTGACTAGGTCCTAGGTTTGCATTTCATTCTGCATTTCATTTTGCACTTTGCATGATCTCACAAATTGCTTTAACACTTAAACAATTCTTCAAAACCAAAAATGTTAAACATGACACAAGGACTGAGCATTGTATGAAGGTTCCTCCAACGAAATAGCAATTAGAATCCATTTTTAGGATCAAAATCAAAATCTAAGATTTTTTATATTGTAAACTACTTGCATAATCGATCTTCAATCATCACAAAAATCTAGAATTCAACTTAACTGATTATCTTACATCAAACTATCAAAATTTCAACTTGGTCACCCATGGTCAACTCATGGTTTAACCTAGTCAAACTTGGTCTCTAGGACCTCTAAATGATGTAAAACACATTCTCAAACGTGTATAACCACTTCTCAAATCAATTAACATGCTTCTAAACTATTCAATATTGACTTTTCTTGTCAGATTTCAATTTTAATCCCGAAGGGGGCATGGTATTGCACATCATTCAAGTCTGTAGATCTAAATTTGTAATCAATCTTTCCTCAGTAATCAAGACAATAACCACATCTAGTTACTAACTCATCAAAAGTCCTCATCGCTTGGAGCAAATCTTTCATTTCTTGGAGCATATTAGATTCATCAAGATCCATATCAATCTGGTATCCTAAATCTATCTTGTAAACTGTATCAGCTTTTCATAACCATCGGTTCATTAGTGTTATTTCCTTTGTTATTTGTAATTGATGGGTTCAAGATGTGATACCAATATGATTCATACAAGGACATTCAGGTCTGGAATTGGTCACTCACTTCTTTGCAATCATAAGGTTCAGAATCAAGCATTTTTGGCACTTTTTCATAATCACCGATTCATTGCTAATATAGCTAGCATCATCTCAATTCCTGGTCATCCTGGACCTAGGTCAGCATCTTTTTCCAATATTTCAATCAGTTTGTATCTCAGAATCGGTTCATCTTTCAAATCAATCTCAACATCTTTATCATACACAGACTATTCTTTGAACCACTATGCTTTGCACAGTGATTCAAAGAGGGGCAAAATGTAATACCCCAAAAATGTGCTATAGGTTCATTAACCTCCTACATCTTCAATTCAAATGAAATCGACATCAAAGTCCTAACCTAAGGCACATCTGCACATTATCGAAATCCTAATTGATTATATTCTTAATTTTGCATCGGGGAATATTTCCTAAATATTCCTAATTTATCTAATTATCTTTAATTAAATATTATTTGGCGATAAATGTTATATTTATCCTAAAGTTGATTAATTGAATATGATGAATATTTAATTAATTAATTTAATTCAACCACTTAATTATTTAATTAGATTTAATTGCATTTATTCCTAATTAATATTGTTTTTATTTTGACAATAAATCAAAATTCCTACAAACAATCAATTGAATATTTATTTAATTGATTTAAAATCAAAGTTGTCAAATTTAATGATTTAATTAGAATAAATTTTGATTTAATAATTGATTAACCCATAAATCAATTGTTTTAATTCAAAATCAATTAAGTGGAGAATAAATCACTTTATTTTTAAATCAATTTATAATTAAATCATGCACACTCACAAAAGCAGTCAACTTTAAAACAACTATTATTTTCAATTTGTAAACTTTTTAAAACTCAACATCTGATGATGAGTTGAAAAAGAGAACTAAAGCTCTATTTTGAGATAAAAACTGCTTTTGCATGCTTTTATGAATTAAATATTCTTAATTTCTTGTTAACTCAAAAATCAACCTGAGTTTATCAAGAGTGATTTATGGCTTTTCTCTTGCATCCTCAAAGCCCTGGATTTTTATAAAATCAAGGCTTAGCTCTTCACAAAGGCCTAGCAATCATCTCTCGAATTTGCACAATTACTCTAGTGAATTGACATCTGAAGAATCAAGCACTTGTAACAGGAAAATTTGTGAGATCATTCATAATTTTCATAGTTTTTCATATCATTTAGCATATCATTGTTGGATACTTTTACATATCAAGTTCATACATTCTAGATCAATTTCATACATTCTAGCTTAGATTCATATCTATTTCTCATTCTTATAGCATAGAAAATACAAAAATATAGATTAATTTGCATTCATATTTCATTTCTTTCATCATTTTAAATCCTTCGTTTAGGTGTTGCATTGTCACTGATCTCGATTCCAATCTGAGAACATCATACTCACACCTACTAGAAGGCAGTAAATCGTCTGGTTAGCATAGTTTCAATTACTTGCAGATTTCAGTTTTTGCTAACCTTTAATATTTTACTGAAGTGTTGTGTCTACAGCTAGGTACAGAATCCACACACACAATTAGGAGATATCATCCAATTTCCACAAACCGCTACTCAGGAACACTACTTGAATACTGCTTCCACTGAAATGCTCATAACTTTCATGAATAAATGAATTACTATATGTGCTCTTAACCATGAACATATAGCATAACAAAGAGTAAATCATCAACATCACATAACTTTATCTTCAATATCCCATGTGCGCTAATCCAAACAATGTCTTCTTCTTTGCTAGTCTCCAGTAGATCATTGTGTTGACATCAATGACAATCATAGTCATGAATGCAACAACAACTGCTACAGAATGGCTACCAATACTCCCATAGGATATATTCAGCATTCATTCCTAACAATTGTAAGTTGATTTAATAAGTGATAACTTAATAAGTTTATTATAATAGAAATATTAATAAGATAATTGTGTGCCTCACCCATGCCTTGAATTCTTGTATAGGCTAGGATGGGAGTGGGAGAAGATGCTTGATTGAGGTCTTACATAGTTAGTATCCTTGTTTGTGTGAGAGGTTACTGATGTTGCATATGGTCACTTGAGTGTTGGGGTCCAAAGATGCTACCAAGATGAAACTCAAGGGTTATACATATGTGATGACACTTCCCTATATGCATCTTAGGTTTCCTACATGTGTTGGTTGTCTCACAATTAGTATGTACCATCTTTGAAATTGTATTATACCTCTTGAGATAGAGAGATAGAGAGATCCCTTACTTAGGTTCTACATTATGATTTCTTTAGGTGTTTGATATATGAGTGGGGTCTGTTGTTATCTCCATAGCATACTAGGAGTGGACCTCTGGTTTCACGAGGTCGGGTGTTAGTGATTCTTTAACCATTGAGATTCTAACATTCATGATGGTGTTGGATGATCCTTTTTGGTTTTATGTTATTTTTTTTCTTTGTTGGAGGCTTGTTCATATCTATCTTATGATGTTTATATTTGTATCTTTTATTAGTGTATCAAATGTGAGATCCTTCATGATGTTGTATATGTACTTTGTATATGATTTTTCATTGCATACCTTATGACTTATGCAGTAGATGATGGTTTTTTATGTACCCTATGTAGTATCAGTTGTACCTATATTTTTATTTATATGATGATGTACTCATTATTCTTTGACATATATGATATTGTGTAGTTATGGTTGTTCTTAGTAGACTAGTTAATTTAAAATGATTCTATGTCATGGAACCCTTGAGAGTTGTTAACTTTATTTGAGTTTTACTTATGTACATGTTTATATCTTGGGTTGTATTTCTTTTGCAATAATTTTCATTATTGTTTTGTAAAATCTTAAGAAAAAAATTATTTTGTAAACTTAGTATCATATTTTAGGTTAATTTCTCCTGGGTTCTGTGGTGGGGCGTTACATCCCAAATTTATCTCTTGTCAAGTCTATGACACACTTGAGCAATTCTTCTACCTCCATCACAAATCTTCCATACAAGATTTCATATCTAAACTCAATTAATTTGTACTTGGGTAAAATTATTTCCATAAAATAATTTTTTGTATCTAATAGGAAAGTAATGTTATCCAAGAACTTATTCATGGATTCTCTCAATATTCTAAATCTTTCTATTAGATTGTTCCAAAGTTCAACAAAGTAATCCTTTCATATATTGTCTCTTCTATCCAACTCTTTTAAGTAACTAGATATTTGATTTCTTATAGGAAATTATTAGACTAGACAACATTTTCCTTCAATGATAGCTAATTCATCAAGTAAAATACTAAACAAACAACCAGACATCCAAATAAAAAAGAATAACCCTCATTCTCGGTCAACGGTATGTTGTTAAATATTTTTTGTCTTAACCATTTGCAAAAATCATAATCTACTCATTCTCTAACCATTTAATGAGCAACATACATGGAAATGGAAAATGAGGATCCTTCCCTATCTCTAAAGTAAATTTTGTATGTAATTCCAAAGGAAACATACCTTACCAATGGATTGGTAATTGTGTCGATTCATAAGGTCATCGGATCTCCTATCACAGTTGATGGAGCTTCAATATCCTTATTCCTTACAAATTTCATCATGGGTATTGGCTTGTCTAAGAAAAAAACTAGTAATATCCCTAATAGCTTCCTTCATTATATGATAGGCTTTAACTAGCCAAATATAATCATTATTTATTATTCTTAACACCGCCTTGATCAATTATTCATTTGTCACCATCCAAAATTTACTCCATTCATTCAAACCCTTCTACCCTGGATCATAAATTCTCTACAAATCATCTCTAGAAAGAGAACCTTCAAAACTTCTCAATTTTTCATGTTGTTAGGCTCATCAAACTAAAATTCAATAAATTTGTAGATTTCATCAACACATACAACTCTAGCAGGTAGTGCCAAAAACACACCTACAAAAGTGTCTATTATTGGTTCTTTCATGAGTTTTAAAAAATTTTAGATAGGGTTCATAATTGTAGCACACAATATTAATGAAATCCATGAGAATTTAAATACCTTGTCACAACTTGTCACAACCTCCTTTTAAATCCATTTTGGTTCTCATAATTGACCAGCACGTGGATATGAAAATGATCACCAAGAAACTTTCTATATTCGATACCTTAGAGTTTTTCTACCAAAATTTCATATTATTAAAAAGTTGTTAAACATACCATATTTGAGTACACACTCACCTTTTGAGGTTATGCAAACCTTCACAATTCCATATTTTCTATTGCAATATTCACCAATGCTTCAAAGACATTAATCTTTTAAACATGTCAACATATTATGATAAAACCACTAGCTTCTTTGGCGAGGGAGTAATATCTCCAAAGCATTCCAAACTAGTTTTTGGAGGAAATATTTGTACTAGAGTTAGGTGCAACAACATTGTCTACTGTGTCCACTTCTTTCTTTTTCCAAACCCTCTTCATTTCCTTTCTCGCTTCTTCTATGTCAATCTTCTTTACTAGTTCATTCCTTCTTACTAAAGTGTTCTTGTTCATTCTTCTATAGTTCTTGGCAATATATCCAATCCTATTATAATTAAAACATTCTTTACTTGAGTTTATTGTATTCGATCTTGATAGATACATTGATCAACTATATGTCCAAACCTATTGCATAATTGATAGTTACAATGAAAGGATCTATTTCTTCCATCAAAACTTTGACCTCTACAATTACTAGGCTTATCACCAAATCTTTAACATGCAAAGCATTGAAGTTTGTTTTTGTATATTATAGCATTATGATAAAATATTTGCATGCAAAGCATTGAACCTTGTTTATGCATTCTATCTCCTTATGTCCAATTTTTTTACAAGAAAAATAATATCCATTAAAATAAGAGTGTCTATCAACATTAGGTTACCTAAACAAAGATTTATTTGCAAAATTCTTATGATTATGAAATGGCTTTCCTATTATTGTTTCTTTAGCTTTTTGTCCAACTTCAATCTTCTTCATTTTGTCCCTTCCTTTGATTCTTCAACCTGAGCATTCACCAATTTCAAAACCTAATCTTGTTAATCTCTATTGAGCATTCAAGGTTGTCATTAGTATCAAAAGATGTCAAATAGATCGGTCAGTAACTTATATTGAGTTGGTCAGTAACTAGAAGCAAGACAGAGCAGTCGGTAAAGCCTTTACACCAAGTATTACATAGTTTACCAACACTAACAGACGGTAAACGCCAAGCATCGCAGTGTACACTGAGCAGTCTATACAGTGTTTACCGATGATCACAGAGAATGGCATAGTAATCAGAAATGGCACATTCTTCTATGCAGATTGTAAAATGGTTTACCAAGATCGAGGAGCATTTATTGTAAAAGATATTCATTAAATGCAATGTTTATCTCATATGTAATAGTTGATTTAGGTTAATTTTGCACCGTAGATCTTAGGGTTAAGATTATTTTTGTAACCTAATTTTTGTTTAAGCGGCAAAATAGAACACTATATATTATGTATGTTCACACCACTTTATGAGTTTGTTGAACTGATATATATGTATGAAGGAGCACTTGAAGTCATTGCCTAACTTCAAGTCAATGAGTTAGGAGAATAGAACAGAGTACCGAGCAGATTTAGAGAAGGCTACTAAGCAGAACAGAGCAAAGATCCATCACAGTCAAGGTGATATTTTATCAGAGAATTATAAGATCTATTTCAAACAATTGAGTTTCAATTAGCAAATAATATTGCATATTACCTTATGACAATTGTAATAGAGCTTTGGTTAAATCTCTTAACAAAGTAGACTTAACAGTCTTTTGTAAATCTCTTAACCGAGTGCACACTTCAGTATTGTTGTTAAAATCCTATAACTAGGTAGATCTAGCTAATCTGACATGTCACTCCTAATAGGGTGAGATCACTAGAAGTGATCAAAACTTGTAGCCCTAACAGGAAAACCTTTTCTATCTATAGTAGTGAAGAATTTGTGGGTGTCATCCCCACCATAGTTTTTACCTTCTAACAAGGGTTTTTGCGTTACCAAAATGCTTGTTTTATGTGATTGTCATATTGATTTCATGTTGTTTACTTTCTTAAAGTTAACTAGATGATTGATTTATGCAATTAGATCCAAGTCACTTTGGTTGGTTATTACAGATTGCTAATATAGATTTGAAAGGTATTACAAGTGAAATTTTTGAAGACACTGATTCACTCCTCCCCTCTCGGTATCTATCTCTCCTAATTCCAACAATTGGTATCAAAGTGCAGTTCTCTTGTTGAATAGTTTAACCACTGAAGGGTAAAAGATATAAGTCATGGAGAGATACAAGCTTGACAAGTCTATTGAGAATCAAAAGTTACAAATGCAGATGTTTGTGGAACAGTATAAACAAGCCAAGGAAGAAGTGAAGAAATTACTGGTTGATAGGAAGAACCTTGCAATCCTGTAGAGTGAAATTGGTTATCATGAAGAACCTATTGATGATATATTTGATCATGTTGGATCAATTTCTGGAAGCATCTCTGATGGATCTGAAAGTATCATCACCAATTTATCTGAGAAGAATCAGCATCTATCTAAGCAAGTCAAAGCACTTCAAATCAGTCAAGAATCCCATATGGTAAGAATGGTGGAAATTATGAACAATGCTAGACAAGCTGAACAAGATCAGAATATGGATATTAAAGATCGAAGACTGATGACTAAACAACTTCAAGTAAAAGAAAGTGAAATACAGAGACTCACTGATCGTAACTTCCAAGTATCAAATCAAATGATGAGTGTCAATCAAGAAATGAACTGAATAAATGGAGAATTATCAAGAAGACTTGAAGATGTTACAATTCTTAGAGTAGACAATGAAAAATTAAGAAATGAATTAAAGACACAAAAGCAACATAATGAAATGATGAAGATAGCTAAGGATAGTTCCAAAAAGATTGACAATTTCCTGACTAATTAGAGAAGAGTTGGAAGTAAAGCCAGTATAGGCTACACCAGTGAAGAAGAATCATCACAACAAGCTAAAAATGTCAACAACAATCAAAGTCAGAAACCTAAAGTGTTAGCATGTTATCACTGTGGAAAACCAAGACATACATCAAATGTGTGTAGAAGTAAAGCACAAGGCAAACCTCCTGTTACTCCTATGTTTAATGGATACTATTACTACTGTGGAAAGTTTGGAGATCCTACTTATGAGTGCAGAGCCAAATAGAATGACATTGCCAACAATACCACTACAGAGAAAATATGTTATACCTATAATAAGCATGGTCACACTACAAGAGAATGTAAGGCAAAGATGAAATAAGTCTGGACACCTAAGGAGAAACCACAACAAAAGTCTTACCAACCTAAGAGACAAGGTAACTCATATGTATGGGATTATAATACATGGACTAATTGTGTTGTATGTGGTTGGTATGGACACATTGCAGCAAGCTTCTATAGAAAGGGTCAGATTGGACATTCAAGAAATTGGACAAGCACTGGAATGGCATGTATGCACTATCACAAGATCGGTCATTTAAGCAAGAATTGCAGAGACTAAACACCAAATGAAAACCATATATTTGAAAGTGGATATACCATTATAGAGATCATGAGAGTAAGGAACACTATGTGGAAGAAGGAATCTAGTGAGAATGTTGAGTCAAGTAACACCATCCGTGAAACCTCATCCATTGGATTGGGTGACATCGGTACTTCCACTTAAGGTGACAAAGGTATGTATGGGACTGACATTTCAAATGATCACATTTTACATATAGTTCCTTAAATATGATGTGCAAACACCAAATCTGCATGAATAAAGATGCACTATGGTTTATGTGTTATGAGCTAACAATATCATATAGTCGGTAAAAGAAAGACCGAGAGATGGTTACTCATCGGTAATCACTATACAAGGTTAACCAACGATGGTACAAACCAATAAAGAAATCCTATGTTAACTGAGTGGAGAAAATTGTAGACATCACTGAGCTGATAGTTATTTCGTACTAAAGGTTAGGTCGAGCATTTAATGCATGAAAGTTTGAGTGGGAATATCAAACAGTCTATAAATACGTGGAAAATACAATTTATTGTCACATTGTGACTTTGAAGAGCGGAAATTTCACAGAGCATAGTTTGAGCTGAAAATTTCTCAGAAAGATTGAAAGCAACTGCATATCAAACCGACGATACTCTTCAACTGAACTAAGTAAGTTCTTTTGCAACTAAATGCCTGTTACTCATTGCTTGCTGAAATGCTAGATTTGATTTATGGCATCAACATCGTCTGCAAGAAAATTGAACATCATTGAAGAGGAAGTAGAGCTAATTGTTAGAGCTAATTTCGTTGAGGCCAAATTCAAACCACATCAGAAGGTTGTTGCACAAATAGATGAGATGGGTGCATTTTTTAGTATTCCGGATAGGGTTTTGTTAAAAGAAGATGTTAGGGCATATATTCACTACAAGATCAATGAAGTAGGTGAATTTGAAACCATTGCTACTTACCAACAGGTCTATGGACTAGATGGAAAATTGAAGACTAAATACTAGAAGATTGAAGAATCAGGGTTATCTTATTTTGAACATTTTTTGTAGACATTTAACACAGAATGGATAAGAATAGTTTTGAGTAGATTTCATGATGATAAATTGTGGTTAGATAAACCCGTGGAGATTACCAAGAAGATTATCAGCAGAGTTACTGGATACCCTACTACTGACAAAACCAAAGCCTTTCGCAGTTCATCACGTCTTGACATAGAGAAGAACATAGATGCACAATGGGATAGTAGGGCATTGAAGATTTCTACAATCAAGGATCCAGTGGTGAAATTTGTAGCTCATGTCATTGGGTATAAGATATTTCAATCCAGCAGATTAAATAGTGTACCCTGCAGTGCCATGGACATGGCTTATAAGATTGTGATGAAAGGTCACAAGGTTGACCTAGCTAAAATTATACTACATCAAGTTCAAGAGAATATGAAGACAATTCATTCAAAGAAATCCAACACATGTAAGTATGGATCTTTACTTGTGTGTATATTTCTCTATCTACAGAATTTCATACCTAGTATCGGTAAAGTAACATGGCAATAAGATAAACCGATAACCGCATAGATAAAAGAAATGATGCAGAGATCCAGGCATAGGCAACTTTGACACAATGTCAACTAAGGACAAGACAAAGCTAGAACATGCTATCATTCAGATGATGATTAAATTCAAAAGAGTACCAATGGAGTCCACATGTCAATTACCAAAGGAACTAGATGACAGAATAAATGTGTAGTGGGCTACTGCACTAGACATAGAGAAAAAGAAAAGAGAAAGGTCAGTAGTTTGTACAGCCACAACTATGAGCTATGGTGAAGTAAGTGAATACTTGACAAGATACCAAGCTAGATTTTTAGTCAAGAATTGAGCACTACAGATATTGGATGAGAATGTGGGTGACATGGATGCCACATGTGATTCGTTATGGACATCGATTTTGAAAGCTGAAGAGAAAGTTGAACAGGAAGCATTCCTGAAACTGTTTAAAAAGAGACACAATTCTAAGGGTAAAGGCATTTACATTGATAATGATAAGGGAAAGCAGGTACAAGATTCCAGTATATTGGTTACCAAGGTGATTGATATTACTGAACAGAAGGAAGAGGTGAGAGTATCACAGGATGCACTAGATCCAGTAGAGATCCATTTGTAGAAGAAAATCGATGAGGATGTACTCATTGAGGACATCACTAATGGTGATCTTGATGACAAAGATGATGCAGATGTGACTTTATAACCATACAAAGATGAAGCCAAAAACATTATTGATAGGGTGCTCACATCTTTACCGAGTAAACTACCAGTACTTGTTGAGGCAGTTGAAATTCTTTCACTAGAACAACCCGATGCATTTCTTCCCGAGCCAAGAAAAGATACAACAGAAACACAAGTACCTACACAACCTGCAAAGACAAATCAGCCTGATAGTATAGAGGCACAATCTACTGATCCAAAAGAAACTAAAGAACCAAAAGGAACTGAAGAAACAAAGACAACCAAGGTGAACCCCTCTGACACTACCATCGAGACTCCTACACCATCCACCGAGGAGCAGAAGATAGAATATATAGTGTCAATTGGGAAGGATACTCTGAAGAGCGGAGAAAGAGCTATTATTCTTACTAAGAAGAAGTCACCTCTTGGTCAAAAGAAGAAGAAGAAAGGAAAAGGGCCAGTCACCATTGATGAAGTGATAATTATTATAGAATGTGACCTGAGAACCCTGAGCCCCAAAGATTTAATGAAGTATGGGGAGTTATGTTCCAGAAAATCAGGGCAAGAGAAGCTAAAGAAAGATTATAAAAGAAAAGAAGTTCTAACTAATGTATGGGATATTCTCCAACAGATAGTACTGAAGACAACCATTAATGAGAATACTCCCATTATAGATCAACTTGCAACATTAGCTGACAAAATCAATGCCCCTGATACAGATACTGACAAAATAATAGAAGAGAGGGCAGAATCAAGAGTTCAAAATAAGTTGGCAGAAAGGATTAGCAAAGAAGTGGCACTTAAAAAGGTGAAATTATCTGAGGCCATCACTGAGGCTAAATCTATTTCCCAAATAATCTATCAATTGCTAATCAAGCTGTGTACTTCAAACTCCTTCACTATAGAAGTCAGTGAAAAGATTAAAGGTTTAGAAGCAGAAATTCAGTTACTTCAAACTCCTTCACTATAGAAGTCAGTGAAAAGATTAAAGGTTTAGAAGCAGAAATTCAGTTAAGTACACATGCAGCTATCACAGAGCTAGATGCTTTTCTCAAGCATATTCACCAAGTAAAGGAACTCCGACGGCTGATAGCAGATCTAAGGAGAAAAGAAGAAAACATCATAGATCAGGTTATAGAGTTACAGCAAGAACTCATTCCACACCTGAAGATTTATGAGGCACACATTATCAAAGCTAAGCAATTAGTAGCAACACCAGAGATTTCAGTGTTAGAAAATATCTTTGACATGCATGCGCAAGTTGGTCTTCAGCATATTGCTCTTACCAACTTGAAAGAGGAGTGGGACAACCTCTTGGCCTCATTGGAGAAAACCCATCCATCCATTTTGACAAGATGTAAGTATATAGTATATTTTCTTGTATTTGGCATTACTATCAAAAAGGGGGAAAACATGTCTATATCCCAAATAGGTTACAAATTTTGATATGTATATATTACATTCTACTAGGAAGCCTGTACCGAGGGGGAGTACTTATTGAGTACTTAGAAAATTTTTGATGTGGATATGTATATGGCGGAGATATAAGGATTATATAGAATATTTTGTCTATATACATTTGAAGTTTTGATACTAATGCCAAAGGGGGAGATTGTTAATCTCTATTGAGCATTCAAGGTTGTCATTAGTATCAAAAGATGTCAAACAGATCAGTCGGTAACTTATATTGAGTTGGTTGGTAACTAGAAGCAAGACAGAGTAGTCGGTAAAGCCTTTACACCAAGCATTACATAGTTTACCGACACTGACAGAGAGTAAACACCAAGCATCACAGTGTACACCGAGCAGTCTATACAGTGTTTATTGATGATCATAGAGAACGGCATAGTAATCAGAAATGGAAAATTCTTCTATGCAGATGGTTACAACATATCGTAAAATGGTTTACCAAGATCGAGGAACATTTATTGTAAAAGATATTCATTAAATGCAATGTTTATCTTATTTTTAATAGTTGATTTAGGTTAATTTTGCACCATAGATCTTAGGGTTATGATTATTTTTGTAACCTAATTTTTGTTTAAGCGGTAAAATAGAACACTATATATTATGTATGTTCACACCACTTTATGAGGTTGTTGAAGTGATATATATGTATGAAGGAGCACTTGAATTCATTGCCTAACTTCAAGTCAGTCAATTGGGAGAACAGAACATAGGACCGAGCAAATTCAGAGAAGGCTACTGAGCAGAACAGAGCAAAGATCCATCATAGTCAAGGTGATATTTTATCAAAGAATTATAAGATCTGTTTCAGACAATTAAGTGTCAATTAGCAGATAATATTTCATATTACCTTCTGACAATTGTAATAGAGCTTTGGTTAAATCTCTTAACAGAGTAGACTTAACAGTCCTTTATAAATCTCTTAACTGAGTGCACACTTCAGTAGTGTTGTTAAAATCCTATAGCTAGGTAGATCTAGTTGATCTGACATGTCACTCCTAACAAGGTGAGATCACTAGAAGTGATCAAAACTTGTAGCCCTAACAGGCAAACCTTTTCTATCTACAGTAGTGAAGAATTTGTGGGTGTCATCCCCACCGCAGTTTTTACCTTCTAACAAGGGTTTCTGTGTTACCAAAATACTTGTGTTATGTGATTGTCATATTGATTTCATGTTGTTTACTTTCTTAAAGTTAACTAGATGATTGAATTATGCAATTAGATCCAAGTCACTTTGGTCGGTTATTACAGATTGCTAATATAGATTTGAAAGGTATTACAAGTGAAAGTTTTGAAGACACTGATTTGCCCCTCCCCTCTTGATATCTATCTCTCCTAATTCCAACAAATCTACCTTTGTCCTTTGGAGTTTTTTATGCATCCATTATTTCATCAAGTTCCAAGTTTATTTCCATTAATTTACCCTATGCCTTCAAATATACTACTTCCAATTCTAGCTTTGCACTTTTTTATATCTTTTATTTTTAATTATTCCATTTAAGAATTCTTCAAATTTATTATTTCTTTCAACTCTTAGGATATATTTTGAGGCTTGATTAATATGAGTCATACATTTTTAGGGGGTCAAGTTTTAATAAAAAATTAAAATCATTTGAATTTTATTTAAATTGGATTTTCAAAGATATAGTGTAAAATTAGGAGATGTGGGCGATATTTTCAAACCATATGGTCATTAACCATATTGGGTAAATTTTGTGTATAAAAAGATTGGTGAGTAGAGAGTTAGAGTGGTAAATGGAATGGTAAAATTGTGAGAGACTTTTTGGGGAGATTAGAGAATTGGAATTAGGACTTTGATAGTGAATTGTCATCTATGTACATTTGGAGCCTGATGTCAAGCTTGTTGTACATGTAAGAGGAGAATTATATTTTTAATTCATTATCATTCAAGGAGATGTAAGGAGTATTTGTACCTATTGAGATTCTTTGTAAACATTTTCTGGAGATGAATCAAGGATTGACAACTCCATTGGAGGGACCTAGAGACATTGCTTGTAATGCCTTCCAAGGGATCCTCATAACAAAGGGTCAAATATGCACTTAACAATTGTTTTTTAATGGCATAAACATCATGAATAAAAGTGCATCCAATAACCATAATACATAAGCAAGAATATAAGAACAATTATCTATCATTATATGATTATACAAGCAGAATACTAACAAGTACTCCCAAGGATTCCATGAAAACTCAATCAAATGCTCGGAATGGAGTACACACATTCATGAGAATTCCCTACAAGGATTTAGACAATGTCCATAAATTATAAGAGGCTAAGCCAACAATAATCCACAACTAAACAAGATAAGACTAATCCATCCTCACGATCATCCAAATAGAGGTTCATTTTAATCCAAAGGGAAATGTTCCTAAGATTATTAAATATATTATTTAATTACCTTCTAACCATCCATAAACTACCAAGAAACCATCAATAAACTAGTAGAGATTAATTATATAACCATACCATAAACATAAGCAAGTCATATGGTATACAAGTTGGACTACAAAATGAAATTAGGCAAAGATGCCAAAGACCGAAGAGACCTTGATCTAACTGCTAAAATTATGATACAAAAAGTCTCAGACTAGTGAGTTGTATATGCCAATCTATAGTAGAAACACTTAATAGCATAGGCACTAATGCAGGCACAAATATTGATTCATAAACTTTAGCCAAAATAAAAAGGAAAGAAATCTAATGCATGCGCTAACACCAACGTATGACTTGTAAATAACTAGTTGCACACCAAGGAATGAAACAATTCAAGTTTGTAAACACTTAATACATCCATAATTATCAAACAAGGAAATAAGCCACTAAGCATATCAATACATAACCAAAGATCACTAAAAGAATAAAGGGAAAAGGATAGAATGAGCACATCATTCTTTAAAATTCATCACTTGAGGAAGTTCACCACCTATAAAATGGTCCCTAATAACTTGGTAAAGTGAAACAACATCCAACCACATGCTACCCTCAAGCCTACCCCACCATGCTTGTAAAGATAGTCACACAACCCAAATACATATAATGTACATATAAGAAGTAGGCTTACACACATGAAATACAAGTACAAGAATTAGCCATGGTATAGTGATCGTAATACAATCACTCAGAATAAGATAAACAAGTACAACATAGAGAGAACTCAACATGAAGATAAAGAGAATCTAAGGACACTAGGGTCAGTTCTCAATACTAACAATAGTTCAATGCAGGGATTCAAGAATGGAGTTTCATCACATATCTTGTAAAATCCTATCTAGTATCGAGCATTCCTTCCCTCATCAAGGAAGCTCGACTATGTTGGCTATGTAGACTTTGTCTATGATGGTCTGCCTTTTGGCCCCCTTTTGTCTCACCTCAGTCGAACCAAGTTTGCAGAGCTATGGAGTGCCCTTCCTTCATTTCAAACCTTCAACCTCAAATGACAAATATCACCAAGTGGAGTTTCAGGAACCTCTGCATAAGGCTTCCCCACTCCAAGGTCTACTAGTATGATACATGTCCCATTTAACTTTCTTATTAATGGAGGCCCCACAACCATGAATATTCAAGGAATATTATGCCAAGGCATAAATTACATGGCTAACAAAAACATTAAACAACTATTTTTGTTAAGGTTTTAGGATCATTGCAAAAGCAATAGCACTCTCTAATTGTATGTGTTTTCCAAATGCAACAGTCACTTGCATTTATACTGAGAATGAGCAAGAAGAGACATGTCCCTTCATGGGAAATGTCTACTCATTATTATGTAGTTAATAGAATGAAAATTATGATTATATATATATATATATGGGTATGTGCACAAAGATGGGGTACCAAAAAGGGGGTTTAAGATGCCACTTTTTTCCTGAAATCAGCAAACTCTGAACTTCAATAACAAATTGAAGATAGTTCAACTCAAAATTTCAAAACACAACAAGAACAAGAGTTGTAGTACTCTGAATCTAGTTTCTAAACTACTAATTATTTGAAAAATGGTGAAGATTAAGGCCTTCAACTAGGGGGAGCACAAAAAGTGGTACTATTTTTTGTGAAAAAAATAACATAGCGCCTGTTGTGCTCCCCCTAAAATGTTAACTTATTTTTTGAAATTATTTAATCACTCCAGTGAGAAGTTAGCTAACACCACATAGTTTACCCCGGATTTTTCTGCTAATTTTTTTATGAATGTATGAATTTCTATGACTTTTTGAACTCAGACATCCCAAAACACATGAAATTTGGGCGTGCTCCCCCTAGAAATCATTCAAAATTAGTCGAAAATCATTTTTTTTTTTTAAAGTGTGTAGAATGGAGTCTAGTTTCTAAAAAACTAAGTTTTTGCAAATTTTGACAAACGAAAGAAAATCTATACCCAAAATACTACACGTTGGTTTTTGACAAAAAATTGACATACATTCAATGGAAATTAATGTTGATAGGGTTAAAATTATCATTTTTGGAAATAAATTATATGTTTAGATAGCTAACTCAGAGACCAATAATCTCACATTGTCTGATTTTTTTGTTATTGAATCACATGTAAACTAGACGGAGAGCACACACAAAAAGTGAAGGTTTTTTCTAATGTTTCTTCAAATTCACGCCAAACTCATGGCTTATACATCCAAGCCTTTGGGTTGGATCTCCAAAGAAAATCCAAGCCTTAGGCTTGGTAAAATACAAGCCTTCAAATAGGGTGCACACCCTATTTGGCATGCGCCCTATTTGAATCTATGCTTGAAATAGGGTGCACGCCAAATAGGGTGTGCGCCCTATGTCAAGCATAAATAAGCTCTAAAGAACCATTAGGACCCATTCTAATGTGTCCCTAATGATTCCATAGTGGTTTTAATTGCCTCTAAATGGTCTATTACGACACATTATTGTCCCTTAGAACACGTTAGAACTCTCATGATCCACTACAAACCCTTAGACAACATTACGGCCTGTTAGGACACATTAGATCCTCAAAGTGTGTCCTAAGAGGTATTAATTGATTGCAGTATTTTCTTATGGTTCTTAATAGGTGCTAAAGAGCCATAATAAGATCTAAAAAACATTAGGAACCCTCATTTAATACATTAGAAGCACCTCAAACCATAAAGTGTGTCATCCAAAATCTCTCTTTGTCACCTCTCTCTCTCTCTCTTTCTTACCTTCACTTCATCCCTCTCCCTATCTCTCTATCTTCCTTGCTCTACTTTCTCTCTCTGTACTTCTCTTACCCTAGTTATCTATTTCTTACCTTCACTTCATCCCTCTCCCTCTACCTCTCCCTATCTCTCTATCTTCCCTCCCCCACTCTATCTCTCTCTCTCTATCCACATTCTTACCCTCTCTTTCTTACCTTCTATCTCATCCCTCTCCCTCTGCCTCTCCCTATCTCTCTATCTTCCCACATCTCTCTCTCTCTCTCTCTCTCTCTCTCTCTCTCCTCTCTCTCTCTCTCTCTCCCTACTTCTCTTATTCTATCTCTTTCTTGTCTTGTCTCACAAACTTCTCTCTCTATCTACTTCTCTTAGGTCCTAGATCTCTTTATTACCTTCACTCTCAACCCCTCTCCCCTACCTCTCTCTCTCTCTCTCTCTCTCTCTCTCCATCTACTTCTCTTAACCTAGATCTCTTTATTACCTTCACTTGCAACCCTCTCCCCTACCTCTCTCTCTCTCTCCCTCTCTCTCCCCTTCTCTCTAACCCTCTCTCTCTCTATCTACTTCTCTTACCTGAGATCTCTTTCTTATAACCTTCTCTCTCAACCCTCTCTCTCTCTCTCCCTACCTTCTCTCTAACCCCTCTCTCTCTCTATCTATCTACTTCTCTTACCCTAGACCACTTTCTTACCTTCTCTCTTAACCCTCTCTCTATCTATCTATTTATCTAACCCTATATCTCTTTCTTACCTTCTCTTGAGAAACCGTCTCCTCCTGCCTCTCTCTCTCCCCCTCTCTCCTCTCCCCCTCTCTCCTTCTCTCTCCCTCTCTACTTATCTTGACCTAGATCTCTTTCTTACCTTCTCTCTCAACCCTCTCCCCTATTTCTCTCTCTCTCACCCCTCCTCTTCCTTTCACTGTCTCTCTATCTCCCCTCTCTCTATCCTTATTTCTATTCTTCTCTTATCCCAACTCTATCTACCTCTCCCTTGTTACCCCTCTCCTTCTCTCTCTCTATCTACTTCTCTTACCCTTGATCTCTTTCTTACCTTCTCTCTCAACCCTCTCCCCTACCTCTCTCTCTCGCCCCCTCTCTCCTTCTCTCTAACTCACTCTCTCTCTCTATCTATCGATCTACTTCTATTACCCTAGATCTCTCTCTATCCTTATCTCTATTCTTCTCTTATCCCATCTCTCTCTCTCTCTCTCTCTCTCTCTCTCTCTCTCTCTCTCCTTCTCTCTCCCCTTTCTCTAACCCTATATATCTCTCTCTTACCTTATCTCTCTCTCTAACCCTATATATCTCTCTCTCTCCCCCTTCTCTCTAACCCTATATCTTTCTCTTACCTTCTCTCTCACCTCTCCCCCTTTGCATTTCTTGAGCTCTCTCTCTCTCTTTACATCCCTATATATATATATATATATATATATATATATATATATATATATATATATATATATATATATATATATATATATATATATATATATATATATATATATATATATATATATATATATATATATATATATATATATATATAATCTTTCTTCTCTCTTACGTCTC